>JAQZBX010004114.1:21763-61995 GCA_029593785.1 Cabassous unicinctus | reverse complement strand
TATGGTTTACATTTTGAACCATACACTTTTATAAACTTTGATGCAATTCAACATGGCCTGTATCCATCATAGCGGGATCATGTAGGACACTTCCATCTCACCCCAAATGCCCCCAGTTCCATCTATTCTATTCCTCTCTCCCCCTCCTCTCGGGACCCACAACCACCACCAGGCTTCACTCCTTGAAGGACAAGATTCATAGTCACTTGCAACAACATGGAGGGCTTGACATACTGGTCTGTCCTCCCCTATTAGGCACTGCCCCTGCTCTCAAGAGATACCTGCCCCTTTATTTGAGAACATAGTGGGCCTCCCCAGGATGGGAGTCCACACCTTGCTGCTCATTATGTGGGTCTCCACCCACTGATATAACATACTATGGCAAGATGAACACTCACACATTCCCTAGAAGCCTGCCCCAGGTGCGCCCTGTCCCAAATGTCCCCCACATCCAAAACCCCAAACCATGCTCACTTGACATATTGCCAGAAGATCATTCCCAACATTGTAGTTTCAACCATGCACAGCCAGTCCCCAGTGTCCATCTGCTCTCTCCACCAACCCTCTCCTGAGTTCCATAAAGAGTCCAGCCCACCCTCCCCACCCCAACCCACTGACAAATTAGCATCGCCTAACTTAAATGTATTATTACATCTCTGTTATTCCTCTCCACTGTCCAACTACACATTTCCCTCCCCCTTATCAGAGATTATGCCCATATGGGCATTGGCTCACAACCCTCTACTCCCTTTCTGTCTCCTGTAAACCTATCTTCCAGACTCTAGCTCTGTGAGTCTGCTAAATTTGCTTAATTCATATCAGTGGGGTCATGTAATATTTGTCCTTCAGTGCCTGGCTTGCTTCACTCAACATAAGGTCCTCATAATTCATCCATGTTTTCCTATGTGTTAATACTGTATTCCTTCTTACAGATGAGTAATATTCCATTGTATGTAAATAACACAATTTATTTATCCATTCATCTGTTGAGGGGCATTTGGGTTGATTCCAAGTTTTGGCAATAGTGAATAAAGCCACTATGAACACTGGTGTGCATATATCTGTTTGTGTCCTTGTTTTCAGTTCTTCTGGGTATATACCCAGCAGTGGAATTGCTGGATCATATGGCAGTTCTATAGTTATATTTCTGAGGAACTGCCAAACTGTCCTCCACAGTGGCTGCACCATTCTACATTCCCACCAACAGTGGATGAGGGTTCCCATTCCTCCACATCCTCTCCAACATTTGTAGTTCCCCTTTTTTTTAATAGTCACCAGTGTAATGTGTATAAGATGATAGCTCATTGGAGTTTTGATTTGCATTTCCCTAATAGCTAGTGATGTTGAGCATCTTTTCATGTGCTTTTTAGCCATTTGTACTTCTTCTTTGGAGAAGTGTCTATTTAAATCACTTGCCAATTTTTTAAATGGGTTGTTTGTCTTTTTATTTCCAAGGTGTAGGATTTCTTTATATATGCTGAATATTAGTCTCCTATCAGATGTATGGTTACCAAATATTTTCTCCCTTTTGGTAGGCTGCCTTTTCACTTTCTTGACAAACTCCTTTGAGGTGCAAAAGTTTTTAATTTTGAGGAGATCCCATTTATCTATTTTTTTCTTTTGTTGATCGTGCTTCGAGTGTAAAGTTCATGAAACCATTTCCTAATACAAGATCTGGTAGATGCTTGCCTACATTATCTTCCAAGGTCTTTATGGTCTTAGCTCTTATATTTAGATCTTTGATCCATTTTGAGTTGAATTTTGTATACAGTGTGAGATGGTGTTCCTCTCTCATTCTTTTGGATATGGATATCCAGTTCTCCAAGCACCATTTGTTGAAGAGGCCATTCTCTCTAAGTTGAATGGGCTTAGTGGCCTTGTCGAATATCAGTTGACTGTATATGTGAAGATCTATATCAGAACCCTCAGTTCAGTTCCAGTGGTTAGTATGTCTATCCTTGTGCCAATGCCATGCAGTTTTGACCACTGAAACTTTGTAATATGTTTCAGTCAGGCAGTGTGAGCCCTCTGATTTCATTTTTCTTTCTCAATATGTCTTTGGCTATTTGGGGACTCTTGCCCTTCCAAATAAATTTCATAGTTTTTCCAATTCAGTAAAAAATGCTGTGGTGAATTTTATTGGGATGGCATTAAATCTGTAGATCATTTTGAGTACAATAGACATCTTAATTATGTTTAGTCTTTCAATCCATGAACAGGGAAAATTCTTCCATTTATTAAAATCTTCTTTGCTTCCCTTTAACAGTGCTGTGTAGTTTTCTGCATACAAGTCATTTACATCATTAGTTGAATTTAGTCCCAAGTATTTGGTTCCTTTAGTTCCTATTGTAAATATTTTTTTTCCTCAATTTCCTCCTCAAATTGCTCGTTATTGGTGTACAGAAATGCTACTGATTTTTGCATGTTGATCTTATAACCTCTGGCTTTACTGAACTCATTTATAAGCTCTAGAAGCTTTGTTGTAGATTTCCCAGGGCTTTCTATGTATAGGATCATGTCGCCTGCAAATAGTGAAATTTTCACTTCTTCCTTTCCAATTTGGATGCATTTTACATTTTTTCTTGCCTAAGTGCTTGAGAAGGTACTTCTAACACAATGTTCAATAGAGGTGATGAAAGTGGGCTTCCTTGTCTTGTTCCTGATCTTAAAAGGAAAGCTTTTAGGATTTCACCATTGAATATGATATTAGCTGTGGGTTTTTCATATATACCCTTTATCATGTTGAGGAAGTTTCCTTCTATTCCTATCTTTTGAAGTGTTTTTTATCAGGAAAGTTTGCTGTATTTTTTTCAAATGCTTTTTCTTCATCTATAGAGATGATCATATGGTTTTTTTCTTTTGATCTGTTTATGTGGTGTATTACATTGATTGATTTTCTTACGTTGAACCATCCTTGCATACCTGGGATGAAATCCACTTTGTCATGATGTATAATTCATTTGATGTGTTGTTGAATACAGTTAGAAAGTATTTATTTAAGGATTTTAGCATCTAGGTTCTTTAGAGACATTGGTCTATAGTTTTCCTTTCTTGTGGCATCTCTGTGTGGCTTTGGTGGTAGGGTGATGTTGACATCATAGAATGATTTAGGCAATTTCCCTTCACTTCTAGCTTTTGGAAGAATTTAAGCAGAATTGATGTTAGTTCTTTCTGGAATGTTTGGCAGAATTCACCTGTGAAGCCGTCAGTTCCTGGGCTCATCTTAGTTGGGAGGCTTTTGATGACTAATTCTATCTCATTACTTGTGATTGCACTGTCGAGTTCATCAATTTCTTCTTTTGCCAACGTAGACTGCTTATGTGTTTCTAGGAATTTGTCCATTTCCTCTAAATTATCTATCTTGTTTGCATATAATTTTTCAAAGTATCCTCTTATGATACTCTTTATTTCTGTGGGGTCAGTGGTGATATCCCTGTCCTCGTTTCTTATTTTATGTATTTGCCTCCTCTGTTTTTTTTTTCCTTGTTAGTTTAGCTAATGGTTTGTCAATTCTATTGATCTTCTCGAAGAACCAGCTTTTGGTGTTGTTGTTTTTTTCTAGTCCTTTCTTATTTTCAATTTCATTTAGTTCTGCTCTAATCTTTGTTATTTCTTTTTTTTCCCCCTACTTCTTTTGGGGTTAGTTTATTGTTCTTTTTCTAATTCCTCCAAGTGTGCATTTAAGTCTTTGATTTTAGCACTTCCTTCTTTTTTTAATATAGGCATTTATCACTATGAATTTCCCTCTTAGTACTGCTATTGCTGCATTCCATAGATGTAGATACGTTGTGTTGTCATTTTCACTCATTTCAGGTAGTTACTGATTTCTTTTGATATTTTCTTCTTGACCCACTGTTTGTCCAAGAGTGTGTTTTTTAACTTCCATATCTTTTGCCTAATCTGGTTCTCTGGCCCTTAATGATTTCCAGCTTCATTCCATTGTGGTCAGAGAAATTACTTTGTATAATTTCAATGTTTCTGAATTCATTGTAAGTTGTTCTATGGCCTAGGATATGGTCTATCCTGGAGAATGATCCATGTGCATTTGAGAAGAATGTATATCCCACTATATTTGGGTGTAATATTTGTATGTGTCTATTAGGTCCAGGTACTCTAATGTATTATTCAAAGTCTTTGTTTCTTTATTGATTCTCTGTTGATATGTTCTGTCTAATGGTGGTGATGGTGTATTAAAGTTCACCACTATAATTGTAGAGGCATCTATTTCTCCACTTAGTTTTTCCAGTGTTTGCCTCATGTATTTTGAGGCACCCTGGTTAAGTCCATAAATGTTAATGGTTGTTCTTTCTTCCTGGTAGAGTACCCCTTTTATTACTATATAGTGTCCTTCTTTGTCTCTTACAGTAGTTTTGCATTTAAAGTCTATTTTGTCTCATATTAATATAGTTACTCCTGCCTTTTTTTGGTTATTGTTTGCTTGTAAAATTGTTTTCCAACCATTCACTTTCAGCCTCCTTGCATGCCTTTGTTTAAGGTGGGTTTCTTGTAGACAGCATACAGATGGATCATATTTCCTTATCCATTTTGCCAATCTCTGTCTCTTGACTGGTGAGTTTTATCCATTAACATTCAATGTTATTACTGTCAAGGAATTTCTTACATTAGTCATATTTTCTTTAGATTTATGTATGGTATATGTTGTTTTTATTTATCTTTTTAGTTGTTCTTACACTCTCCTCCAACTCTCTCTCTCCTGTTTTTTTTTTTCCTTTTGACCTGCAGAACTCCCTTTAGTATTTCTTGAAGTGCAGGTTTCTTATTGACATATCCTCTAAATTTCTATTTATCTGTGAATATTTTGAGCTCTTCCCCACTTTTGAATGCCAGCTTTGCTAGACAGAGAATTCTTGGCTGGAAGTTTTTTCTTTTGGCACCTTAACTATATCATACCACTGCCTTCCTGCCTCCATGGTTTAAGATGAGAAATCAGCACTTAATCTTATTGTGCTTCCCTTGTATGTGATGGTTCTCTTTTCTCTTGCTGTTTTCAGTATTCTCTCTTTGTCTTGAGCATTGGATAATTTGACAAGTATATGTCTTGGAGTAGGCCGGTTAGGATTTATACTGTTTGGGGTTCATGCACTTCCTGGACATGTACATCCATCTACCTCAATAGGGTTGGGAAGTTTTCAGCCATTATTTCCTCCAACACTCCTTCTGTCCCTTTTCCCTTCTTCTGTCCCTCTGGGATGCCTATAATGCATATGTTTGTGCGTTTTACATTGTCATTCAAATCCCTAAGTCCCTGCTGAATTTTTTCTATCTTTTTATCTATCTGTTCTACTATCTGTTTGATTTCAGATGTATTGTCTTCCACATCGCTGATTCTTTCCTCTGCCTGTTCAAATCTGCTGTTGTGTGCTTCCAGTGTATTTTTTATTTCTTGGATTGTGCCATTCATCACCATTATATCTGCTATCTTTTTATGTATGTTTACAATTTCTTCAGTATGCTCTCCCAGTGCCTTCTAATATCCTTAATCTCTTCCTTCACTTCATTAAGTTGATTCATGATATTTGTTTGGACATCTCTGATTAGTTGTTCCAAGTTCTGCATCTCCTCTTGGATTTTACTTTGTTTGTTGGACTGGGCCATATCTTCCTGTTTCTTAGTATGGCTTGTAATTTTTTGCTGGTGTCTAGGCATCTGTTTATCTTGATGGGTTTATTCAGTTGATTTGATTCTCTCTATAGTCTATGGTTTTATTTTGTTTTTGTTTTTTTGTGTGTGGTAAGGTTTCACTTTGACACTTTGTTCCTCTTATTCTATTTCCTTGTTGTTGTAATTACTTGTTTTGGCCTCCTCATCTCTTTGACCCTCACTCTTCTGGGATTTATGCAGCAGTGTCCTGGTTTGCTGTAATCCAAAGCTGGTCTCCAAGGCAGCCTCTGGCTCTTTCTCTGTAGTTTTAGTGAGAGCTGAGCCTTATCTGCCTAACTTATCGGCCATGTTCCCACAATACTCTAGTTCATGTTTTAAAACATCAAGTTCATATCTTCTCTAGGAAAACTGGTCTATCATTATATTTTACAATGATGTAGTTAAAAGACAGGTTCATGATTTGCCAAGGACTGATGTATGTAAATGAGAACATATTGGATGAATCATTTTTTGAGATTACTGTACAGCATTTTGCATTGAAGTTGGTTTGCCAAAGTTTTTTTTCCCCATATGCTATCTTGATTAGTTCTTTCTAAATCTTTGTGAGATATGTAAAGTTGTTGTTTTCTTTCCCTTGCACAGATAAAGAAATTGAGGATTGTAAGTGACAAAGTTAAGACTGAAACCCATGTTATTTATCTTCTCATCTACTTCTTTTCCCAGTTACTTCATTGACTCAGCAGAGTATGAAATATTCTTTATTCTTGAATGCCAAATAATTGCTTTGTATATAAATTATATGCAAATTACATTAAGGAAAGTAATTAAACAAAATCATAGAATGTAAAAAAAGAGTTGTGAAAAGGCTCTGTCTCTGATGATGAGGGCAGATATTCACTGTCTTTTCTGTGAAGGAATCACAAAGATGAAAGAATCACCTGGAAGATGGAATCAAAGATATAAGCATTATATATTGCTAAGATACTTTTTCAGCTGCAACTCTGCTTCCTTTCTAATCAACCTCTTCCCATTTAATCTACTCCAATAGTGATCACATTATAGTAATTTCCATGGTGGTGAACTATGACATTGCAAGCAGTAACCAAATTGGTCTGGAGGGTGAAGATGAGTAGGGAAAGAAAATATCTATTAATCACCAGTTGTGAGACAGTTTAAAGGAAAATAAAAGCATACTATATAGGTGAGTTTAATTACCATACTAATTTTTAAAAAGGAAGATTCTAGTAACTCTAGTGGTCTCACATGCAGTAAACAGGTCAGTTCTCAAATTCAGTCAATTTAATAATCAATTCTCAATACACAGAAACATTGTCTTTTCAATTCATTTGCATAAACTTAAAGATAATAAATAAGAATTATTTTAAATGGCTAGAATTAGAAAATATTTTAAACATGCTGCAAGCTATGAAAAGGGAAACTGTAAAACAAAGCAATTATAAGACACCCAACATGTCTCTGTTCTTTTGTAGAACTAACATGCAACCTTTGCTTCATTTAATGGGACAAGCATAATTAATGCACTTGTTTATTTTTCATAATGCAAGTATCTTCTTATTTTTGGCAATTTTTCAGAAGATTGTTATATTTCTTACTAACTTCAATAGATTATTGGAAAAAATCAAATATCATTAACCTTCATAAGAGGAGATGAATGTCACTTATTTCTTATTTCATCTTTGATGAATGGGATGGTATTCTGGACCAGACTTTTTTTAATCTGAAAGGAGTAAGGCTGTTCAACCACATATACCCCTAAATTTCCAAAACAATAAAGAACCTTAAACCTCATCAATGTACCCATTCATACTTTATTCACCTATTCGTTCAACAAATATTTACTCAGTGCCTATCATGAGATTCCAAATATTTGAGATTCCAAATATTTCAAAGTTAACAAGGAGAGATCATAATAAAAGTCCTCTGTTCAGTCTTCTGAAGATAGTTCAGGGCACATGTGCCTCTACTCCACAAACACAAGCACATCCAGACACCAACAAACTGATATAATCACACTAGAAATGCAGATTAGACTGAGCTCATTTAAAAAGCAACAAGTGACTTCCAGTTGATCAAGATGGCGATATAAGATGCTCCAGACTACCAGCTCATCCCCACTTGCAGACTCTTTGAACAGCTAGCAAAAAATGAGAAAATCATCTTCTTCAAAGCTCTAGAAAAGAGTTAAAGGGTTGTAGTAACTGGGCAAGTGCCAATTAAGAAAAAGAAGCCTGAAAAATGGCAGGCAAAGCTTGTGGTGCCCTTGCTAACCCCTCCCTCACCCTCTCCATGGCAAAGTGTGGAGTCAGGCTGCATTCCCTTGTGGGTCCCTGGCCATGTTCCAGAGGAAACAGAGTAACACCTGTATGCAGACTGAGGTCCCTGTATGTCAGTGGCAATCCATCTGGGGGACGCCTGAAAAACTGAAGCAGGTAACTTTTCTCATGCTTCCCCTCCTAGAATTTGTCCTGAATGCAGAGAAGCACCTTGTAGAAAGCTAAAGCAGTGTAACAAACAATTAAGTTAAAGTGGCCTGAGGCAAAAGACTATTTGCGTTAAGTCATATAATAAAGCACCCAGGAGTAGGTGAAAGTCTGTTTCAAAGGTAGTAAAGGATGCTTTCAAACTCTTGTAAACAGGGGAATTCTTAATGCCAGGAGCAAGCACAAGCCCAGGAAACAGGTACGCTCTATGGCTCCACTCAGCCCAGATAAGATAGAGAGGACCCTGCACTTCACATTCACCTTGAGCTGAACTTCTTATAGGAGAGCTAAGCTCTAAAGCAAACCACCAGCTAAAGCAAAGCCAATGTACAAAGACTGTGAAAGGTACTTTTTGCTTTGGTTTGTTTATTTTTGTTAGTTCCTGGCATTCAAGGAAATCACTATCATATCATGATCTGGAAACAAACTTAAGGAACAGACAGCTCAGGGACTAAATCTTAGAGTTAACATTTTAGAATATTAAAATGTATAATGTGCAACAAAATATAACTAGATAAACAAAGTAACAGGATATGATGTTTCATCCAAAGGAAGAAGATTAAAAACCAGAAATTATCAGTGAAGAGTACTGGTATGGTCCATACCGGAGAGAAAACATTTCAGTGCACATTTGAAGGCTGTGGAAAATGCTTTTCTCTGGACTTTAATTTCCACACACATGTGCAAATTCACACTGGAAACAGGCCCTATGTGTGCCCCTTGGATGGTTGTAGTAAGAAGTTTGATCAATCAACTAACCTCTAATCTCATATCTTAACATATGCTAAGAACAAAAATAGCCAGTGAAAAGAGAGAAAACCCTTCTCAAACTTGAGAATACCAGGAGAGTGATTGAGAATAAATATGCTTCTCCTTTGTATGTTGTTTCTGGGAAAGAATTTTAAAAAATAATCCCACATAGCTAAGGGCCATGTTTTGATAAAGTAGATAAAGTAGTAACAATAAAATAAAAAAGTAAAAAAACAAACAAACAAACAAAAAACACAAAAAAACACCTTTACAAGTTAGCATTGCTATCTTGTTCTGTAACATGGTGTTTTTGAGTTTGTAATGTTTGGTCCCAGCAGGAGGATTAGTCATGAACTTTCATATCAAAAGACAGTTCTTTATATAACTGTACTAAAAATGGTACTTATTTTCACATTCTTATAAATACGAAGCTTACTCATTGTTTACAGTTTTTTAAAATTTGGTCTTTTCCAAGTGTTCATGCTTATGCTTTTGGGGGACATACCTAGTAATTCTACTTATGGCTTTTCTGGAGGTTGATAATTTTCCTTGCAGTAGATTTTCTTTAAAGAATGGCCAGTTGCATGCATACATAAAGTAGTAAAGTATGTTTCTGTTGCAAAAAGTTATATTGGTTTTGTTTGTTGTCTTAATTTTGGTTGTATTCTTTGAGGTTAACATTTTGCATGTTAAAACGTAACTATGGTTTAGCTGTATTGAAATAAGTAGTATTGGATATTAGATGTGATTTAATAGTGTTCACCAATTTAAAGCTATTTTACTAATTTTATTTTCTGAAAAATACTATCACATGCTGTTATTCAGTAATTTCTTTGCCTGTTCATTTACAGAGTGTGGTGCTCCGCTGTATAATATACTGTTGTAGACAATAACTTTTGAACTCCTGATATGTACATTCCAAGTAATAGAAAAAGGAACAATAAAGTTCTGGTTCTAAAGAAGGGAAAAAAAGAGAGAATTACAGCCTAATATCCCTTATGAATACAGTTGCAAAGCTTAACAAAATACAAGCAAACTAAATCCAACAGCACATTAAAAATGATTATACACCATGATCAAGTGGTATTTATCCCAGGAATGCAAGGGGGGAAGGTTCAACATAAGAAAATCAATTAATATAATAAACAACATTAACAGAATGAAGGAAAAAATATATATGATCAGCATAATTAATGCAGTAAAAGCGTTTGATAAAATCCATCACTCTTTTTAATAAAAAACATATAGAAATCTAGGAATAGAAGGACAGAAAGCTTTCCCTCTAAGATCAGGAACAAGAAAAAAATGCCCACTGTCATCAATATTATCCCTGGAAGTTCTAGCCAGAGAAATTTTGTAAAAAATAGAAATAAAAAGCACCCAGATTGGAAAGAAGTCAAACTTTCCCTATTTTCAGATGACATGATCTTATATACAGAAAATTCTGAAAAATCCACAACAAAAAAACACAACTCTTAGAAGAAAACATAAGGAACCCTCATCAGGACATTGTGTTAGGCAGTGGTTTCTTAGACTTAACACCAAAAGTGTAAGAAACAAAGAAAAAAATAGGTAATTGGGACTTACCAAATGTAAAAAATGTTTTGTGCACTAAAGGACTTTATCAAGAAGTGAAAAAGACATCCTAGAGAATGGGAGAAAATATTTGGAAATCATTTACCTGATAAGGGTTTAATATCCAGAGCATATAAAGAAATCCTACAACTTAACAATAAAAAGACAACAACCCATTTTTAAAACGAGCAAAAGATTTGAACAATTTCTCCAAAGAAGATATACAAATGGCCAAAAAGCACATGAAAAAATGTTCAATAGCATTAGCCATTAGGGAAATGAAAATGAAACTTACAATGAGATACAATTTCACACCTCCTAGATTCTCTACTAAAAAGAAAAGAAAAGAAAAGAAAATTACAAGTGATCAAGAGGATGTGGAGAAATAGGAATACTCTTTCATTGTTGGTTGAAATGTAAAATGGTGCACGTGCTGTGGAAGACAGTTTAGTTGTTCCTTAGATAGTTAAGTATAGAATTACCATATTACTTGGCAATCCTACATCTAGGTACATACCCAAAGAATTGAAAACACAACTCGAACAGATATTTATATACTGACATTCATTGCAGCATTATTTACAATTGCCAAAAAGATGGAAGCAACCAAACTGTCTATCAGTAGAAGAATGGATAAACAAAATGTGATATATGTATATGATAGAATATTATTCAGCCATATAAAGAAATGAATTTCTGATGCATATGACAATATGGTTGAATCTTGAAGACATCATATTGAGTAAAAAGAGACAGACATAAAAAGGACAAATATTGTATGATTTCAATGATATGAAATCAAATGAATAAGCAAATTCCTAATGTCAGAAACTAGAACAAAGGTTACCAGGGCCTGGGAGCGGGGTAGGGGATGGGCAGTTAATGCTTACATTGTACTGAGTTTCTAATTGGGGTTATTTAAAAGTTTTGGTGATGGATGGCAGTGTTGATAGCCAGTGATGATGATGTAATATGTAACAATATTACATTGTTAATATAATTAAGAGCACTGAACTGTATATGTGAATGTGATTAAAAGGGGGAAATTTTAGATTTTATATTTGTTACTAGAATAAAAATTTTAAAAATAGGACTATAGAACACAAAAAAGTAACCTTAATATAAACCATGGTCTATAGTTAATAGTACAATTATAATAATATTCTTTCATCAATTGTGATAAAATTACCACACTAATGAAAGGTTTTAATAATGGGGCGAGGAAATACAGGAACTCTGTATTTTCTTACAACTTTTCTAATAAAAAAAGAAGCAATAAGTACTCAACAATGACACTTATTCAGAAGATAAACTATAATTTCTAGTTCTATGAATTTGGATATCACAGATAATGAAAGGAAAATGAAAGGGTCAATATAGCGATGCCAGTCATTTGTGTTGCCATGGAAGGGTATTAAATAAATCTAAAAACAAAACTATAACTTACTATTACATTCATCTCCTTTACAAAAAAATATGAAAATATCTTGCTCCCTAAAGGAAGAACTAAATCTCAGAATAAAGTATATCCATTTAAATTGAATTTATTTTGTTGGAAGAAAAATTCCCTTGTCCTTTTTTTTGCTTATTACACTTCATCATCACGTCTCTTACATCACTTCCTAAACACTCATCATGCACTGGCATCAGCCTTAAACCACAATTTGGGAAACACTGGCAAGGAAGGCAGGAGCTCCAGCTTTGTGATCAGGCCTGCAGGCTCACCTCTGAATTTAGTTTCCACTTCTTATTGATGCCAGACCTTAGTTAAATTGCTTTCATGTGGCTCAGATTTAAAATGGGAATACTAATGGGATCTGTGAAGATTAAATTATGTAAAGTCTATAATAATTTACACAATGTCTTACAAGTGACACCAAGCTCTTTGTTGTTGCAGCAGCATCTAAAGTGGCTTTAGATGATCCAAATCGTCTTTGCTTTGCTTTGGATCCCATGCCCTTCCTGTAGAGAACTGTGAAGGGATGAGAGTTTTCCCTACTTGCAAGCTAACATATTTGCCAACCACTTTTTCTTGGATTCTAGGAGTTGACATAGGACTCCTGGGTCAGACACAAAGGACAGTTTATTACTCACAGCAAAAACAGTAACCATACTATCAGCGTTTCTGCCAGTTCCTGAGCCCCAATTCCCACAGAGCGATGCCGTGAAGGTCAGATGACTCTTCAAAACACAGTGGACTGGGAAGCGGGTGTGGCTCAGTGGATAGAGCCCCCGTTTACCATACGGGAGGCCCTGGGTTGGCTTCCCAGCGCCTCCTTGTGAGGGCAGGCCAGCTCGCGCGGCACCGTGGGCTGATGCGGCAAGACCTCACAGCAAGGGGGAGATAAGCAGACACAGAGAAGACACGCAGTGAATGGACACAGCAGCACAAGCAGCAAGGGGGGATAAATAAAATAAAATAAATAAATCTTAAAAAAAAAAAAAAACAACAACACAGTGGACTGCATTCAAGAAGGAACCGTGAGCTTTGGGACCTTGAATCTTTTATAATGAGTAAGCCTGTATGCATTTGCATACAGGGAGATATCTTTATAACATTTGGACAGTAAACAAACTTTCCCTTTACTGCGGAGGGAGACGCTAACTCTCCCTTTCAAAGCTGTTCCCTATACAAACATCTTTGAAAAGACAGTCCAGTTCAAAGGCAGCCAGTGCCTCTCATGCCAAGGTGTGCAGAAACACAAGAGCTCCATGGAGAATTGTCTCCCAACACTCCCTACTTTTAAGAAAACTTACTCAAAGATTATCCCTATTCTTTCCTGTATATTTGAATTCTCCTCATATTAACTGTATATTTCCCATAAACATATAGAAATTCTCAAATATCTATCTTATTAAAGGGAAAAACAAGCCAATCCCTTCCCATTCCCATCTCCTTCTAGTCACTGTCTTTTCTTCTTCACAGTCCAATTTCTTAAACTTTTTATGCTTCATTCCCCATTTACTCATAATCCATCTACTCTTTTTTATTGTGAAATATAATGTAAATACAAAAGGCTTGAACAATTCGTGTAAGTACAGTTTAATGAGCACCTTTTGTAACCTCCACCGAGGTCTGGAGACAGAACAATACTGACACCACCATGGCCTAGTAATTACAGTCCCAGATACAAAACCTAGAATACATAAACTTGGACACATGTACAAGAATGTTTATAGCAACATTTTAATCATATTAAAGTAAAAGAACTATCTCTAATATAATGGATATATCCATTATATCCCTTCTAATCCTCCCCATCCAAACTTACCACTCTTCTTCGATAGGTATGCACTATGCTACTTACATGATAATGATCTTGTTACTATTTCTTGAAATTTTATCAATATTCTTTAGTCTTGCCTGGTTTTTTAATTTTATGAAAGTGGAATCATACTCTGAATTCTTTCGTGTCTTGCTTCTTTCACTCAACATAATAATTGTGAGATTTATTCATGTTCTTGGATATAACAGAAGTTCACTGCTGTAGTTTATTCCTTTTAAATCAGTATAGGAATTTTTAAAAATTAAAGCAGTTGTAGGTTTACAGAAAAGTCAGGCTTGAAAGGGCAAAGTTCACATATAACCCCACCACCACTGCACACACGCACCCACACACAGAGTTTTTCCTTTTATTAATATTTTGTATTAGTGTGGTAAATTTGTCACAATTGACACAATATTACAATAATTATATTCTTAACTATAGTCCATAGTTTATATTATTGTTCATTCTATGTTGTATAGTTCTATGGTATTTTTGGTTATTGTTTCTATCCTGGTAACATATATACAGACTAAACTTTCCCATTTTAACTATATTCAAAGATACGATTCAGTAGTATTGATTGCATTCACAACGTTGTGCCACCATTACCACCATCAATACCAAAACTATTTCATCATCCCAAAAGGAAAAGTCTGCATCAAACAAGGATTAACTCTCCATTCTCCACTCCCATCTTGACCGTGAGTAACTGGTATTCTATCCTATGAATTTGCATATTATAATTATTTCATATTAGTGAGATCATACAATCTTTGTCCTTTTATATTTTGCTTATTTCACTCAACATGATATTTTCAAGATTCATCCATGTCATAGCATGTATCATAACTTCTTTCCTTCTAATGACTAAAGTACATATACCAGTTTTTGTTTATTCATTCATCTGTTCATGTACTCTTGGGTTGCTTGCACCTTTTCTCAAGTGTCAATCAATAATGCCTCTATGTGTATCAGTGTCCAAATATCTCTTAAAGTCCCTGCTTTCTCTAAGAATGAAATAAATTATTGGTTTAGTTATTTAATTTCCATTTAGGCCATAATTCTTTCTGGATAATCAAATTCCTATTTGGGAATCCTTCACATCTTATTGGAATGAATTACAACAGATAACAATATGCCACTTCATAATTTTATGAGGCAGAAAATCTCAAAATCTTTTTCAATCATAGTCATGCTAAATCATTATTGGTCCAGATGGATTATTTTAATTAATGAGTATGCACAAGAAAGGGTTAAAGAAAAATGAGGTATCCAAAAATATATCTCTTCTCCAGTCCTCTTCAATTAAAAGCAAGTGTTTATTTTGTATGAAGACATACTCCCAAATAGGAATTTCCATTTAGGCCAGAAAGAATTATGGCCTAATGGAAATTAAATAACTAAACCAGTAATTTATTTCACTCTTAGAGATTTTTATGTCCAATAGTTAGAGCTGTAATATAAAAATTAGAATTATGTGATAATTCCTTTCTATTATATTAGAATTACTAATATTTATAAATGTTTGTTGCTATGCTATCTATTTCTTATAATTGATTATATTAAATCTAACCTGGCCTTGTACTCTCTGTTAAAATTTGTAATTTCTTTCAATCTATTTTTCTATTTATTTACAATTTTACAATAAAGGTCTTTTTAACAACTAAAAAAACAGCTACTGATTATATACTTTGGATAGATTATATGGTATGTGAATATATCTTAATAAACCTGCTTAATAAACAAATCAATAATTGTTCAAGAATAGCCAGAAATAGCAGCTGAGTGAGGAGGCATTTCCTTTTTTGTTTGTATGTTTTTTGTTTTTTATTATTGAAATAATGAAAATACTTTAATAATGATTGAAGTGATCAATGCATAGCTATGTGATTATACCAAATACCATTGATTGTACACTTTGGATAAATTGTATGCTTTATCAATATTTATCAATAAAATTGATTTGTTTAAAAAAAATAAGGTGGATTAGAGGAAAACTACACCAAATGTAAGATGTGATCTATAGTTGGTAGCAATTTTTTGACTATGCACTTGCATAGTTTGTAACAAATGTATCACAACAATCCAAGGTATTAGTGGAGGGGTGATGTATAGGACCCCTGTATGATGTTATACATGTTTATTTTGTAAGTTCACAACTTTTACTATACACTTATTGTTTATGTATGTTCATGTATGAATGATATACTTCAATAAAAAATATTTTTTTAAAAAGTCCCTGCTTTCAGTTCTTTGAGTATATACATAGAACTAGGATTTCCAAGTGATATGGTAACTATATAATTAACATTTGGAGAAACCAACAAACTGTTTCCACAGCAGCTATATCATTTTACATGCCCAACAATGATGTACCAGTGTCCCTATTTCTCTACATCCTATCCAAAACTTATTTTCTTTATGTTTTTAAATAGTAGCCATTCTTGTGATGTGAGGTGGTATATCATTGTGGGTTTGATTTGTGTTTCCCTAATAGCTAATGATGTTGAGTATCTTTTCATATACTTATTTCCATTTCTATATCTTTGGAAAAATGCCTTTTAATGTCATTTGTCCATTTAAAAGAAAAATTTTTTTTCTTCTGCGCCCCTTACTTGCTGTCTGTGTCCATTTGCTGGGTGATCTTCTGTGTGTTTCTTGCTTTCTCTTTGCATTTTTCTCTCCCAGGCTTCACCAGGATTCAATCCTAGGGACCTCTGATATGGGAGAGAGGCACCCTGTCAATAGCGCCACCTCAGTTCCTGGTTTCTGGCACATCTTGCCTTGATTCTCCCCTGTATCTCTCTTTTGGTGCGTCATCATCTTGCTGCATGGTTCACTGCGCAGACTTGGCTCACTGAATTTCTGCGCTGGCCCAGCTCGCCTGCTCGCCATTTTTACCAGGAGGTCACGGGGATTGAACCCAAGTCCTCCCATATGGTTGGCAGATGTCCCATCACTTGAGCCACATCTGCTTCCCTGTCCATTTTTTTAATTGGTCTTTTGTCTTTTTGTTGTTGTTGAGTTATATGATTTCTTTATAAATTCTGGATATTAAAGACTTATCAGGCAAATAATTTCAAATATGTTCTTCATTCTGTAGGTTCTTTTTTTATTTTCTTGATAAAATTCTTTAATGCATGAAACTTTTTAATTTTGTGAGTCCTACTTGGTGAGTTCACATCTATTTTTTTTTTCTTTTGTTGCTTGTGCTTTTGGTGTAAAGTCTAAGAAACCATTACCTAACACAATGTTCTGAAGATGGTTCCTTATGTTTTCTTCTAAGAATTTTTAGTTTTGCTTCTTATAGTTAGATCTTTGATTCATTTTGAGGTAATCTTTTTATGGGTTGTGAGTTAGGGGTCCACCATCGTTCTTTTGCATATGGACATCCAGCTTTTCCGGCATGGTTTGTTAAAGAGACTATTCTTTCCCATTTGAGTAGGTTTGACACCCTTGGCAATTATCAGTTGGCCTTATATGTGAAGGTTGATTTATGAACTCTCAATTCAATTCCGTTGGTCTATGTGTGTCCTTCTGCCAGTACCATGCTATTTTGATTACCACCATTTTGTAATAAGTTTTAAGATCAGAAAGTGTGAGTCCTCCAACTTTTTCTTCTTTTTTCAAGATGGCTTTGGCTATTTGGGGCCCCTTACCATTCCATATAAATTTGATGATTATACCAAATAGAGCTTGAAAGAAAAACCCAACATAATAAAGCCACCCTTCAAAACAAACAAATAAAAAAACAAAGCATGTGATATGCCCTTGGACAATGAGTAATCAAAATGGCTCAGAACCTCATTGGAGACCAACCACCTCATGTTCAGCACAGGAGGGAATGAATCAGTGCCCTCCTCAATCTCCTTTCATTTCCTAGAATAGAGATGTTCAAAAAAAGAAATATCCATTTGTGCAAACTGAGCATCCTGAAAACATTAGCACAGAAATGTGAGGCTGAATGATTGATTTAGGTAAAGTTTGTCTACCTCATTAAAATAGGGTGGAATCACCTTGCATTAGCAATTCTTGGAATAGAGAAAAAATTATGGCAAAGCAGAGCTCAGGTACCCCTTAAGATGTGGACAACATACTTGTTGCCAAATGGAACTTCAGAATAGAAATCAGTTACATAAAGGCAACATCTATGGAGACCTTCATTAACCATAGTCATTGGAAATGTGGGAAATATAAATTATTTACAAATATGAAAATCTATCCTATAGTTGGACACATAAACTTTAATGCAAAATCTGTGCTAGAGCTACTAATAGAGTAAAAATATTTAAATTTTCTTCAGATTAACACAGCTCCTGGCATATAGTAAATTCTTGACAGTGTTATTTTTCCTCCTTCTATTCATTGGCTTTACACACTCTCTCTGAGTTGCATTGCCTTTGCAATAAAAATTCCATAAAGGAGAGGGAGAATGAATACTTGACTTAACTTTGAATAGATCTGAAGGGGTCTCGTGCTAATAGTTTGTGCACCCAAAAGGGCCAACATATATCATAACTACTCTGCTGTTTGTTTTCTGAAAGGCCTGTTTATGAAGTCAACCAGATTATTCGTTTAGGTAATTACATTTGATTCTCAAAAATCTCCAGTCACAACACTGTTAAGCCCATGTTTTACATTGTAAGCCTGTGGTCTGAATCCCTAACCCATGCTGGTCAGGGTAATACAGATGGTCAGCATTAGGAAGTCATAACTCCTCTTTTGACAGTCTATTTCAAAACTGTTTATGTTACTCATTGATATTAAAAATTAATTTTTTCAAAGACTGTGTACAGCAGTGGCAAATTTTGCTGAGTTCACTTCCCTGGCATGGAAATTGTAAAAATTAAAAAAATAAAGGAGAGGGAACTGACATGCCAGTTGAATGAAATTTTATTCAGACTAGGTTTTCTTAACATATACATATTTAAAATAATATTTATAAATGAAAAATAAACAACTGACCAGACTTTCCTAAAATGGAATCACCCAAATGCTGTTGAGATGAGGCCAACAGAGTGTAATAGGTACCCAGCCCTCTTTCTGCTCCTGTTCATTGGATTTTTTGCTTTGCTTTTCAAGTGGTCCATATCTTCTAAGTGTTCCTCCTACGTGAGCTGAAGTTCTCCCTCCTTTCTTCAACAAATCAGCTTATGTTCCTTGTACTTGACCCATTGAATTCTTACTTATTTATTTTCTGTTTGTATAAAAAATTAGGAACAGGACAAAAAAGGAGAGGATGTTATAGTTTTCAGATTAAAAGATGTAGATTGTTATTCTCATTTTTTGATTTCCTTAAAAGTTGATGAAGTAAACTTTTAAGGGCTTTTGATTATGCAATTTCTCATCCAAATGAATTTTTTTATTGAAAGTCTATTCTGTATAAGAAATTATAATAGATGCTGAATTTAAACTGTAGGTATTTTCTTATTAATTGGATTTTAATTTTATTTCTCTAGGGAATAGGATTTCAAGGAGAAATGCAGAACTATGATAGAGAGCAAGACATGCACATATGTTTATATATGTATCTTTATACATGTATACATTTCTTTATTTAAACTAAACATAAATACATGGATAAATGGAAACACAAAGACTCTAAGAACTGTAAATAAAAAATCTGTGGCTCTTCATGCCTTGTTGATACTTAAAGTGGAAAAAAAGAACAGAAAGAAATGGATTGCTTTTTGTCTTGGGCCTTCTCCCCTCATCCACCAAACAATCACCTCTTCCAACAAATCCAACCAACCCTCCATAATAGCAACACAGCAGTGAGAAGGAGTGGGACTAAGGAGTGAAATGCTAGGGATTGATCCAATCACAAGTGACAGGAAATGTGAAATGCACAAACATTCACGTTATCGGTGTCCCAGAAGGAGAAGAGAATGGAAAAGAGGCAGAAAGAATATTCGAGGAAATAATGACTGAAAACATCCCAACCCTTATGAAAGACATGAATATCAATATTCAAGAAGGGCAACGCACCCCAAACAGAATTAATCTGAATAGACCTACCCCAAGACACCTACTATTTAGAATGACAAATATCAGAGATAAAGAGAGGATTCTGAAAACAGCAAGAGAAAAGCAAAGCATCACATACAAGGGAAACTGGATAAGATTAAGTGAAGACCTCTCATCAGAAACCATGGAGACCAGAAGAAAGTGGTATGATGTATTTAAGGTAATGAAAGAGAAAAACTGCCAGCCAAGAATTCTGTATCTGTCAAAACTGTCCTTCAAAAATGAGGGTGAGGGAAGTGGATGTGGCTTAAGCAGTTGGGCACCCATCTACCACATGGGAGGTCCTGGGTTTGGTTCCCGGGGCATCCTAAAGAAGACGAGCAAGACAGCAAGCTGATGAGACAAGCTGGCGTGATGAGCTGATACAACAAGATGACACAACAATGAGACACAATGAGGAAACACAATGTGAGACACAACAAGCAACAATGGAGGTGGCTGAAGCCATTGGGCACCTCTCTCCCACATGGGAGGTCCTGGATTTGGTTCTTCGTACCTCCTAAAAAAAAAAGAAGAAGAAGATAAGTACACAATGAATAGACACAGAGAGCAGAGAGTGAGTGAATACAACAAGGGGCAGGGGGAGAAATAAATAAAATCAATCTTAGAAATAAATTGAGGGTGAGTTCACAGTCTTCTCACAGACACACACACACACACACACACACAAAACTGATAGAATATGTTACCAAAAGACCAGAATTACAAGAGATACTAAAGGAAGTGCTGGAGCCTCAAAGGAAAAACAAGGGTTAGACATTTGGAGAAGAGTGTGGAAATGAAGATTATTAAGAAGGGTAAACTCAACAGTAAAAAGACAGACAATAGGTTGATATGACAACAGAGAGCCAAAGGACAAAATGGATGAAGTAAGTAATGCCTTTACAGTAACAACATTGAAGTTTAATGGATTAAACTCCCCAATCAAAAGACATAGACGGATAGAATGGACAAAAAAATATAAGCCATCTACATATTGCCTACAAGAGACTCACCTGAGATGTAAGGACACAACCAGGTTAAAAGTGAAAGGTTGGAAAAAGGTATTCCATGAAAGTAGTAACCAAAAAAGAGCTGGAATGCAATACTAATATTAAACAAAATAGATTTCAAATGTAAAACTGTTATGGGGTGAAAAAGGTCATTATATGTAAATAAAATGAGCAATTTACCAAGAAGAAATAACTATACTAAATATTTATGCACCTAACATAAGTGCCCCAAGATACATGAGGTACACACCATAGATAATAGTAATAATAATAGTTGGAGCTTTCAATACACTGCTTTCAGTATTGGGTAGAACATTTGGTCAGTGGATAAATACAGAACTTGATTAATATGATAAACGAACTAGACCTAACAGACATCTATGGAGCATTGCACCCCAAAACAGCAGAATATACTTTCTTTTTGATGTTCATGGAGACTTCTCTAAGATAGACCATATGTTGAATCACAAGAAAAGTCCCAATAAATTTAAAAAGATTGAAATTATACAAAACACTTTCTCTAATCATAACAGAATGAAGCTGGAAATCAATAATGGACTGAAGAAGGGAACATTCATACATATATGGAGATTAAACAACACACTCAAATAATCAGTGGGTCAAAGAAGAAATAGCAAGAAAACTCAGCAAATATCTTGAGATGAATGAAAATGAGAACACATCATATAAAAACCAATGGGACAAGGAAGCTGGTGTGGCTCATGCAATTGGGCTCTTGTCTACCATATAGGAGGTTCAAGGTTCAATTCCCAGGGCCTCCTTGCAAGAATCTGTCCTGCAAAGTCTTGCAGGGATCTGTCCAGCAGACCCTGCGATGGTGCAATGAAATTACTCCAAACACAGAGGTTGAGAGATGTCAGGGGAAGAACAGCTGAAGAAGCTGGGCTCTGGAGCTGATCCCCAGCATGCTTTTTATTCAGGATTTTTTTACAGTCAAAGTCAGGGTGCAGGTGCAGGGGAGCAGGCAGGTATAGGGGTTGTAAATCACATCATAAGAATTCCAACTGATAATGGGGAAGGAAAATTACAGAAACATTAAGTGATATACATAGGAGATAGAGTGGGAGATAAGATAAGCAGGAAAGTTCCTGTTTATGGCAGGAACTGTGTGGGCAGAGAAACAGACCTCCAAGGTATTTCTTAGATGTAAAGATCAGAGGGTTCCATACTTCTGATGAAAAGCAAGCTGGCCTGTGTGCTGAGCTGGCCTGAGCAGAGTGCTGGCCTGCAGGGAGTGCTGGACTGTGCAGGAGTGCTGGCCTGCACAGAGAGCTGGTGCAGCAAGATGACACAACAAAAAGAGACACAGAAGAGAGAAATAAGAGATACAGCAGACTAGGGAGCTGAGGTGGCACAAGAGATTGAGTGCCTCTCTCTACTCTAGAAGGTCCCAGGATTGGTTTCCAGTGCCGCCTAAAGAGAAGACAAGTAGACACAGAAAAACACACAGAGAGCAGACAGCTAGAGCAAAACAACAAGCGAGGGGTGGAGAGAAATAAAGAAAGAAATCTTTAAAAAAAAACAAAAAAAAAACCTATGGGACAGTGCAAAGCAGTGCTAAGAGGGAAATTTATAGCACTCAATGCTTTCATTAAAAACGAAGAAAGAGCTAAAATTAAAGATCTAACTGCACACCTGGAGCAACTAGAAAAAGAATAGCAAAACTAATCCCAAAGCAAGCTGAAGGAAAGAAATAGTAAAGATCAGAGCAGAAATAAATGAAATCAAGAACAGAAAAAAATAGAATCAACAAAACCAAAAGTTGGTTCTTTGAGAGGATCAACAAAATCAACAAATCCTTAGCTAGACTGACAAAGAAAAAAAGACAGAAGATGCAAATAAATACATTCAGAAATGACAAGGGGGGCATTACCACTGAACCCATAGAAATAAGAGATAATAAAAGGATACTATGAACAACTGTATGCCAAAATTCTAGACAATATAGAGGTGATGGAAAAATTACTAGAAACACACAAACAACCTACATTGACCCTGGTTGAAATAGAAGATCTCAACAAACCAATCACAAGTTAAGAGATTAAAACAGCCATCGAAAACATCCCAAAGATGAAAAGACCAGGACCAGATGGCTTTACAGGTCAATTTTACTAATCGTTCAAAGATGATCTAATACCAATCTTATTCAAGCTCTTCCAAAAAATTGGAAACACTACCAAACTCTTTTTATGAAGCCAATATCACACTAATATCAAAACAAGATAAAGATACTAAGAAAAAAGAAAATTACAGACCAATATCTCTAATGAACAAAGATGCAAAAATCTTGCAAAGAGAATCCAAAAACACATTAAAAGAATTATACCCCACAATCAAGAGGGTTTTATCCCATGTGTACAAAGACATTTCAACACAAGAAAATCAATTAGTATAAGAAACCACATTGATAAATTGAAGAAGAAAAATCACATGATCCTCCAGATTGATGCAGAAAAGGCATTTAAAAGATATAGCACCCTTTCTTGATATAAATACTCCAAAAGACAAGAATAGAAAGAAGCTTTCTCAATATGGTAAAGTGCATATATGAAAAACCTACAGCTAGCATTGTACTCAATGGTGAAAGACTGAAAGCTTTCCTGCTGAGATCAGGAACAAGACAAGGATGCCCACTCTCACCATTGTTATTCAAGATTTTGCTAGAGGTTCTAGCTAGAGCAATTAAGCTAGATAAAGAAATAAAAAGCACACAAATAGGAAAGGAAGAAGTAAAATACTCACTATTCGCTGACAAAATAATTCTATATCAAGAATCTACTGAAAAATCCACAAGAAAGCTACTAGAACTAATAGATGAGTTCAGCAAAGTGGCAGGATACAAGATTAATATGCAAAAATCAATAGCATTTCTATACACTACTGATATATATGCAATCTGAGAAAGAAAACAGAAAAAAAATTCTTTTTTTAACAGCAACTGAAACAATCAAATATTTAGGAATAAACTTAATGAAGGACATGAAGGACCTGTATTCAGAAAACTATAAACATTGCTAAAAGAAACCAAAAAAGACTTAAATAAATGGAAGGACATTCCATATTCATGGATTGGAAGACTAAGTATCATTAAAATGTCAATTCTACCCAAACTGATTTACAGATTCAATGCAATCGCAATAAAAATCCCAACAGCATTTTTGCTGAAGTGGAAAATCCAATTATCGAATTTATTTGGAAGGGTGAGGAGCCCCAAATAGCCAAAAAGATCTTTGAAAAGAAGAATGAAGTTGGAGAACTTTCACATACTACTTTAAAACATATTATTTAGGGAACAAAAATAAAGCATATCACTTAGCTACATTGGTAAAAACAGAATGGTACTGGCATAAAAACAGACACATTGACCAACGGAATCAAATCAAGAACTCAGAAATAGACCCCACATCTACAGTCAAGTGAATTTTGACAAGACAGTCAAACCCCCTCAGCTGGGCCAGAACAGTCTATTCAACAAATGGTGCTGGGAGAACTGGATATCCATATCCAAAAGAAAGAAAGAAGACCCCTATCTCACACCTTATATAAAAATTAACTCAAAATGGATCAAGGACCTAAGTATAAAAGCAACAACCACAAAACTCTTAGAAGAAAATTTAGGAAAACATCTTCAAGATCGTGTAGTAGGTGGTAGTTTCTTGAACTTTACACCCAAAGCACAAACAAAAGAATAAATAGGTAAATGGAACCTCCTCAAAATTAAGCATTTTTGCTCCTCAAAGGACTTTGTCAATGGATGAAAAGGCAGCTGATTCAATGGGAGAAAATATTTGGCAATTACATATTCAGTAAGGGTTTAATATCCATAATATACAAAGAGATCATACAACTCAACAATAAAAAGACAAAATACCTGATTAAAAAATGGGCAAAAGACTTGCAAAGTCAATTTTCCAAAGAAGAAAAACAAATGGCAAAGAAACACATGAAAAAATGTGCAACATAGCTAGCAATTAAAAAAATGCAGATCAAAACTGCAATGAGATATCATTTCACACCTATTAGACTGGCCGCCATTAAAAAGTTGGCAAGCTGTAAATGTTGGAAAGATAGGAATGCTTATTCACTGTTGGTGGAAATGTAGAATGGTACAGCCACTGTGGAGGAGTGTTTGGCAGTTTCTAAGGAAGTTGAATATAGTTGAATATGGTTGAATATAAACTTGCCATGTGACCTGGCAATACCATTGCTAGGTATATACCCAGAAGAACTGAGAGCAGAGACACGAATAGATGTCTGCACATTGATGTTCATAGTGGCATTATTCACAATTGCCAAAAGTTGAAAACAATTCAGGTATCCATCAACTGATGAATGGATAAACAAATTGTGGTGTATACACACGATGGAATACTATGCAGTAGTAAGAAGAAATGAAGTTGTGAAGCATATGACAGCATGGATGAACCTGGAGGACATTATGTTGAGTGAAGCAAGCCAGACACAAAATGACAAATACTATATGGTTGCGCTGTTATGAACTAAATATATTGTGTAAACTCATGGAGCTAATAATTAGAATATAGGTCACCAGAAAATAGAAGAAGGGTAGAGAACAGAAAGCTGAGGGTTAAACTTTGCAGAATTGGTAAAAAGGTTGTTTGTAAATCTTTGGAAATGAAAGCACATCATGGTGTTCACACCTAGCAGTGCTATTGCATGGGTATGATAGTGGTTGAAAGGGAAAGTCTAAGGTCATGTACATTACTGGAAGGAAAGCTAAAAAATGCAACATGGGACTGTATAACATACTAAAACCTCATGTGAAATATAAACATGAGTGACATTGCATATATAAGACTGTTTTTACAAACTATAAATACAAATATACTAGAGAGAAGGAAAAAGAATAGCAGCTATGTGTGGTAGGGAAGCATAGAGAGAATGAGAAGTGATGAGTTTTGTTTGTTTACTATTATTTTTGGAATAATGAAAATGCTCTGAGAATGACTGAAGTGATGAATACACAAATATGTAATTACACCAAATACCATTAATTGTATACTTCGGATGGATTTATGCTTTATTAATATGTATCAATAAAACTGATTTGATTTAAAAATAAAAGTCGCTAGGAAAAGTTTATAACTTCACATTAAGTGACAGATGGGTTTCTTACCTCATTTGACCCCCAGTTAAAAGTTTGAGAACTACATCCAGATCCAGTTGCAACCCTTAAAATCCAGTACTTGTCTAGTGAGTAAGATAGACCTGCAGATTTTCCATTCTAAGAAACTTGAATAGCATAGCTGATCTAAGGGACATAGAGCTTTTAGCAAAGATTTTTGAAAAAAAAAAATTTTAAGAATAGCAAAGTGATTAAATAGCATTTATGAGGTGTATATTGTGCCAAACAGTGCTGTCATACCGGTTGGGATTGCTGATATTATCTGTAGACACATACATTCAGATTACATTGTCTTAACTCTTCAAATTATTAATTTATCTCCTGCAGAGCTCTGAAATTTAGCGCTGATGGCAAAGCATCATCCGATAGTTTCTATCTCTTCTCCATTGTTTGGCCCACATTCAAAGCCACACAGTTGTCCTTCAGCAGTCACTTTAAGGAGATTTCTCAAAGGAAAGCTTTCTACTCATTTTATATTGATGACATTCAGTGTTGTACAGTTACAGAGATTAGCCATCAAAAGACTTGTAGTCTCATTATTTCCTCTGGAAGGAAAATTAGAATTCAGTTGAGTGGACATCCTCATTTTACAGAGGATGGAAAGAAACCATGAGAAGTGGTGACTTACTCAGCTGGGTAACCTCAGAGAAAACTTTTCTACCTGCCATTTCAATCCTTTCCACTCCACCAGGGAGCTCTCCTTCCCTCAACTCTTTCAGTTGTCCCTCTGCCTGCCACAGACTTGAAGACTCAGTTTCCTCATCTGTGAAATGGAAATAATAAAATGGGAATGGTACAGCATTGTGGTAAGTAAAAAAAAAAATAGATATGAATGTCCATTGAGTATTAGCATTCATTCAATACATTAATTACAGTAAAATCTATTGAGAACTAGGCACAATGGATAAAAAAAATTAAATAGCATATAAGCATTTATTTATACTTTCTCTCAAAAAGACTTGGGATGATTTACAATTAATGCATAATGTTCACCAAATATAGCTGATTGTGAGATAATCAGTCAGAAATCAAAACATGTAATTAGGTCAAAATCAATGGGTTTTAATAATATTATTACACACTTTATCAATTATTAATTTGGTACTCTGTATATAGCCAAAACCCATAGAAGAAGATAAGGATATGGCTTCATTTTTTAGGAGTATTTTGCATGAATTAAGAATTTTGAGGGAAAAATTATAGCATCGATGGGGTTAGGATTCAAGGATCTGATCAAGATACTTACAGAGCTGTGAGAGAAATGACACTGGTTCTGGAGTTTGCAGGCAATGAGCTGTCTGGCTCCTACATCTGACTAATCTCTTCCCTCTATGTACTCAAGTCAACTGGGGTTTTGAGAAGGAAAATAGTTCTCTGGTATTTTAAGCTTAACCTGGAGTTGTATCCTGACTATTTTTAGATTGTCTGTATGACTCAGATTTGATCATCTCAATCAAATGACTGATCAGTTAGGCAGGAAAATTTAATCAAGTCAGTTACTGATTTACTTGACTACCCAGAAAAAATGACTAAGTGACTGTGGAAACAGGCTTAGATGGATAAGGAAAGGACCTTTCCTGAAAACTGGAATCTGAGTCTCTCTGGATTTCTCTTGTGTGCTTTGTAAATAGAATGTACTTCAGAGGCTTGTGGCCTTTGTATGTGTGGATAAGTGTACTTGTATGTGTGTGTGTTTATGTGCAGCTTCCCTCATTTTGGAGAAGGCGCTGCTAATAACATTATAATTAATATTTGCCCCTTTCAGACTCTATGCTTCATAATTACCTCATGTGCCATGATTTGTGAAATATTAATAACAGTGGCTGTATAAGCATATCTGTTTTGTTTTTTTTAACTCTTGGAATATAATTCCAATGGCTTTGGTGACTGAAGCATATTCAAAACAGCTTTGCTCACTTTTACTATCTCTTCCCTAGTCTGGTGCAAAATCCCTTCTTTGATTTGCTTATCCTCCTCTGGTTCAATATTTCATGCTGTGAAGATTGTCAACACTGTTCAGCCAAAGACCACCAGAAGCACATCTGTAGTGTACAAGTTAGGTTGATTACTTGTTGCTGTAAGGGAAACCACACACCATGGGGAACTGTGGGGCATCTCTCAGTAAGCGGGTGTTAGAAAGGGCATTTGGACATGTGATCAATCAGTAATTTTGGGAAGGATTTAAGGAAGCAGAATTTGGTTCTGGACTGGATGATGTCAGGAAGAGAGGTAATTCTATAATTGGATATCTAAATACATCTTATCTAGAAGGAGGAAATACTAGACTGAGGTTAAACTATAATTGGTAAAGAAGCAATAGTCACATATATTAGCCAAGTTAGGGGGATATTTGGTCATTTTAATGGCCTGAGCACTGTTCATGTTTTGTTTATGTTCAGACACGATTAATGGATTTTTTTTGAGTCACCATTTCCTATAGCTATTTCAGATGATCTTGTTGGTTTAAGATAGAAGTCAAAGTTAATTTGCCATACATCCATGTACAATGGATATGCTCCCTGCAGGGTTTTCTAGATGATGGAAGTACTCTTAGGAGAAAGAACATCTATAAATATCCTGTCAACACGCTGGAAGACATTGTCATGGAAGCTGAAAAGTTAAGACAGATATACAAAAATTTCATTTGAAAAGGACACATTCTTATATTTGGACTATTAAGATTACATTTTTCATCCATCCTCCTGTTGTACAGATAGAGTCACAAAAGCTTTATGAAATCTGTTGCTATACTTCCTAGGAAGGCTGAAGAAAGGGATAAGTCTACATTTCAGTCTTTGTACATTTGGGATAGTTATAGTTAATTCAAAAGGAGCAGATATTGAGGGGAAAGACAATGAGTTAAATTTTATTAGTTCATCCTGAGATTCTTTGAGGTATGCTCAGATAGCGATTTCAAGAATATGATATTTTATATAATTTTGGAGCTTGAACTGTCTGTCCACCAAAGATAGTTAAGATAATTAAAACTCTGCTCTTGGAAGAAGTTTACAGGGAGAGTGCTAGAGAACAAGAAGAGAAGATGTCTTAGTTAGTCAGGTTGCAATGACAAATATCACCACACAATGGGTTGGCTTAAACAACAGAATTATATTGCCTCACAAATTTGGAAGCTGGGAAGCTTACTTCCTCCTTGTGTTGGTAGTGTCCGGACGCTTGGCTTGCTGCAATAATTGGGGTAACTTGCGTTGAATCCTTGACTCATGTCACATGGTGATATCCTTTCCTTTCTAGTTTCTGTGACCTCCCTGTTCTCTTTATAAGGTGTCCAGTAGTCTGGATTAACACTCACCCTCATTCAGGTGGGCCACAACTTAACAAAAAATAACATCTTCAAGAGACCCTGTTTACAATGGGTTCACATCAACAGGAATGCAGATTAAGATTATGTCTAAAGTGGGATACAAAATTCAATCTACCACATGTTTTCTTAAACCTTATACCCAAAGTATGAGCAATGAAAGAGAAAAATGGATAAATGGGACCTCTTTAAACTTAAACACTTTTATTCTTCAAAAGTTTTTGTCAAGAAGATGAAAAGGCAGCCTACTCAATGGGAGAAAATATTTGGAAATCACATATCTGATAAAGGTTTGATTTCCATATTATAAAAGAGATCATAGAACTCAATGATAAAAGGGCAAGCAATCCAATTTAAAAATTGGCAAGAGACAGACAGCTCTTTAAAGGTGAAATACAAATGGTGAAAAAGCACATGAAAAATGCTCAATATCACTAGCTATTAGGGAAATGCAGATCAAAACTACAATGAGATACCATCTAACACCTCATAGAATGGCCATTATTTAAAAATAAAAGCAAAAAACAGAAAATAACAAGTGCTGAAGAGGATGTGGAAAAATAGGGACACTCCTTCACTGTTGGTGGGAATGTAGAATGGTGCAGCCATTGTGGATGACTGGCAGTTCCTCAGGAATCTAAATATAGAATTGCCAAATGATCCAGCAATCCCTCTACTAGGAATATATCCAGAAGAACTGAAAACAGGGACATAAACAGACCTTTGCAGGTGTCCATCAACCAATGAAATGATAAACAAAATGTGGTATATACATATGATGGAATACTGTGCTGCTATAAGAAGTAATGAAGTTGGGACATATATGACAACATGGATGAACCTTGAAGACATTATGCTTGGTGAAATAAGCCACACACAAAAGGACAAATAGTGTATGATCTCACTAATATGAACTAAATAGCAAGAATAAAGACATGGAGTTAAAACCTAGGGTATAAACCTAGGGTATAGGATACAAGGAGATAAGTTGATGGCTAAGGGACACTGATGATTAATGTATGAAGAATTTTTATAATTAACTTGACTAAAAAGTGTGAAAATGATTGGAGTTGATGGTAACAAATTATAGTGAGTATAACTAACATGGCTGGTTTATAAATGGGCTTGTGGCTGAAAAGGGTGGTCTAAGGACTTAAATGTCAATTGAAAGAAAGCTAGAGAATAATCTAGGGACTGAGTAATACAGTGAACCCAGAGGTGGATGAGGATTTTGGTTAAAATACAAATACAAGGATGTTCTTCTATGAACTAGAACAAATGTAGGTCACTATCACAAGGTGGTAAGAATATGATGATGCATAGGAAAAATACAATTAATGTAACTTATGGACTACAGTTAAGAGCAATATTGTAATATTCTTGCATCAATGTCAAAGAATGTACTATATCAATGCAAGGGTCAATAATAGGGGAGTATGGGATTTTTTCTTTTGGTCCAAGGAATACTTTCAAAAATTTACTGAGGCGATGACTGCACAATTCTTTGATGAAAGTGAGAGCCACTGAGTATACACTTGGATGGATTTTATAAGGCATGAGACTGTATAATACAGTGAACCATGTGGTGGATGATGGACTGTGGTTAACAGTACAAATATGAGAAAGTTCTCTCATGAACTATAACAAATGTACAATACTAATACATGGCATTAATAATAGGGGGTATATGGAAAAATATACCAAATACAACTTATGGACTTTAATTAGTATTAATATTTTGATGATGTTCTTTCATAATGTGTAACAAATGTTCCACAACAATGCAAATTTTTGGTGGAAGGGTGATGTATAGGAATTCTGCACATATGCATGATTATTTTGTAAGCTCAGAACTTCTCTAATTATATATGTATATATAAAGTTCAACGTACCACAGAAGGACCCCAGAAGAACAGTGGTCTTTAAGAGACAGTTCAAAGAAGAGTCTACCAAGGATTTGAAGTGATAGAGGTACACTGGATTTCTCAAACCAGGATGCTAAAAGAGTCATGGTTCCTAAAAGAAGAGAGCGCTTTAAGGATGGCAAAGGGTCAGCCACATTCAGTGAAGTAGCAGAGAGCCTCATATTACAGCAGGCCCTTCAGGGCATCTACATGTCCACAATGGGAGCATTTTTGGCCAATAAATAGGATTGTCAGTAATAGAATTGAGTTTATTTCACGTTACATGGTTCTGATTTGTCATATATTACTGTTCTTCTCACTAAACATTTTTGAAAAAGTATAGTATCAGGAGTATTAGTGTGACTAAAGTACATATCTTAACATGGTATTGGAGGCTCCTCTGATGTTAGCAGTTCTATTTTTGGCAGCATGGGGATATGAGGAGAAGGAACACTTATCTGTAGACAACTCTTGGGTGTTTGTCTTCAGCCACATTGTTTCATTTCTCGCTTACTCTTTCTTTTCATGTAAAGTGAGGATGGTAGATTGGTGATTTCTAAATTCCTTTCTAATTCTAAGATACAAATCTCAGCTATGCCAATCATAAACAAAAGAAACTTTTGTGGAACAATACAGCTTTTTTGTGGAACACGGAGTGTCTAAATGGTTCTTTGAATTAAAGGCACTGAAAATTTAAGTGAAACAGCAGAAAATCTTAAATTACTGGCAGTAGGCCTCCTCTGACAATAAAATGTACTTGCTGAAAGTTTATAGTAGCTGTAGAACGAAAACAACTATTAAATCAAAATTGACTTAGTACATTCAGAGATGCTAGAATCAAACTTATTAAGTGCCCAACTGAATGTAATTGAATACCATGAGTAATAAAAGAGAGGTCCAGGGGTGAATGCTGAGAACACTTACTGGATGATTCTGAATTGGAAGATTTCACTCTCTGAGAAGAAGAGCTGAGTTCCAACTGTGTAAGTGCTGAATTGATTAAAGAAAATACGTTTTCATTGACATGGAGGTGTGTACGCATCAGAGACTGGCTGGCACTGCCTAGAAATGAAAAGAATAAGCTCCTAAATGGTACCTGCCTTCCAGGCTTCTCTTCCTACCCAGAGACAGGAGGTGCTCACCTTGACATTTCTGCTCAGGCTGGCGCTGTGATTTCCAGAGCATGAAAGGTAAGGAGGCTGAGCAGAAAGCATATTTGTCTCAGGTAGCTGTGGGGTTTTGATTTCTGGCTCTGCCTACTGACTAGCTGTGTGAACTTGAGCAAGTCACTTAATTTTTCTGAGCCTCACCTTCAAAATGAGCTTAATAAATGGGAACTGTTATATTATCCTGTCTTATCTTTGTTACTTAGTCTTTGCTTGGATTTAAGTTCCAGTTAGGGTTTCTAGTCTAGTTTATGCCAGGTTTTCATGGTTCCTGATTTTGTTGTGGAGTACATATCCCTGTCTCATACCTAAATAATGTTTCTTCTTTCACTGTTGCTCTCTATTGAGTTTCCTTTCTTATTTCTTGACACCCAAGTACATAGTCACATACATATTATGGCCAAGCAGGACATAACACATATTTAAGTGTATGACAAGTATTTCCAAATAAAAACATGTGTAGTATAAAATCAATGGATTTTCACTATAAAATCCAAAATTTAAGATCAATTGATTCCTACATATAACCTTGTTTACCTAGTATAACTCCTAATATTGTAACCTCTCCAGATTTCTGAACAGAAATCAGATCTGTTAACAGTCTACCTATGATTCAGATGTACAAATATTTGATCACTTTCATAAATCATTAAATGATCATCTTAGCTTCTTATTCATCCTTCTATGCTGTTTCCTTTTGTGCTTTGTGGGAAATCTTAGGAAAATCTCCCAATGGGGTCTGGGATTCACATATAGTGATGCTATATAAAATTGTAAAATTATAGAAGAATAACAGACTATGACTAGTATTCTTAATCAAGATGAACTAAATCCACCAAATATTTTTCTGAAAGGTAAACTGTCTACATTGAGGGAACTCTTTTGTTTAGGAAACCCACTTGCTTACCCCAAAAAGAAGTTAAGGAGAAACTTCACCTTTCTACACCAAATAAAACAAAATGAAATTACCATTGAATTTCATCATGGACCCACAATTTCTGCCTGAGAAAAATAAATTCAAAGTATTAGAACACCTTCTCACAGTTACTAGAATTAGTCCAGTTTGCTGAATCTGTAAGGCTGTAAGGTGAAGACATTGCCTCTCTCCCTAAGGGAGCAATGCCAGCTCAAGGGCCCAGCAAGGGTAGGACACTTGAAGATTCTCATCTCCAGGCAGAGGATTGGGAAGCAGGAGACTATATAGCTTCAGCTGGTAGGGAATGAAAGCTGGTGAAACCCTTAATTGATTTGTATCTCTTGGTGTCCTGAAATGACAGTCTCATTGCCATAGAAATGAATAAAAGCCCACTCTTGTTCTGAGATAGAGGAGGTCCAAAATATTGTAGGCCATGGAAAATGCACATTCAAAATTATTATACTGAAATCCTGGGACATCCCTTTTCATGTTCTACTAGATTGCAAACTTTTATTTTTAAATTTATGTTCATCAGTGTACTTAAAACAATCTTCTTAAGGAGCAGGAGTTCACATACTTACAAAAAGGTTGTTCTTTAAAATCTTCTACCAAGAATACATTCAAGAGTGTTTTGGAAAGAAAAACCACACATGGAATGGCAAGCTATTCAATATTTATGACAACTCCGTTTTGCCTTTTTTTCTATCTCTTTGTTTCTGACCACATAACTATTTTAAGTATGACTTGCCATGATGAGTAATACTTTGGAATTATCATTTAAAACCTGGAGTTAAAACTACTATCACTAAAGACCTAATAATAGCTCTCTTAAATCTTATTCTCCATGGAATTAAAGGAGCAATATTTTCTACCCAAATAATTTGTTATATATTCATGGTAGTAATTGTTTGGTTTCCATTCTCAGCGAGACCTTCAACATTTGTCAATAACCCTTTCTCTTGCTTTAGTCAGCTCACTGTCTTATTCAGTTAAAGAGCTATTCTGAATTTTCCTGTTCTGTTCACAACCACTTGCTCTCTTTAAATGGCATTTTCTCCCACTGTACTACAATAAGATATGGAAAAGGGATGAGCCTCATCTTCCTGGACTCGCTCAACATCCTTCCTTCTGCACACGTCTGAACAATTACAGTGCCTTCCATCATCACCTCTCTATTAAATCAGCACTGGTGAAAGTCATCATTTCTTTTTTTCTATGAAAAGTGAAGTCCATTTAGTTTATGAATGTCAAGCTTTCTATTTTCACCTGAAAATGCCTTCTTTCATTTTACTCCTGATTAACGGTTTAGCTAGATGTAGAATTCTAAGTTGATGGTTATTTCCTCTCTAATTTTTGAAGATATTAGCTTATTTCTTTTGATTCCTATTGTTACTGAAGAGATGTTTACTATTAATCAAATTTTTGTTCCTTTTAAGATAATCCTTTGATTTGGTTGTTTTTAACTCTTGGTATTTGATGTTCTGCACTTACACCATAATACAACTATTATGGATTCCTTCTATTTATCTCTCTGGGTGCTTATTACATTTTTTCAAGCTGAGGACATAGGATTTTCTTTTATGCTGAAAAATCCTCAACATTTCCAAAGAGGAAATATTGCTTCTACCCAAATCAGTTATTCTCTCTTCAAATATTACCTCTCCTTCCAGAATTCCTAAAAGATAAATGCTATGCTTTCTCATTCTATGTCTTTAACTGATTATATTAGTTGCCTGTAGCTCTGTAACAAATTACTCCAAAAATTTGTGGCTTAAAACCACAGAATGTACTATATCACAGTTTCTGTGGGTCAAGAACCTGACGTGGCTTAGCTGGGTCTTCTGGTTCTGGTTCTGTCACAAGGCTGCAGTCCTTTGGCACTTCTGGGGGAAGATCTGCTTCCTGGCTCACTCATGTGGTTGTTGGCAGCTCCTCTTAGGCTGTTGGACTGAGACTTCAGTTCCTTCCAAACTGCAGGCAGAGAACTCCCTTGGCCTCTCCAGAGAGCACCTCACAACATGAGAGCTTGTTTCCTCAGCAGAAAAAAGTGAGAGAGCAAGAGAGGATGCTTGAGAGAGTGTGCTTGCAAGATGAAAGTCAGTCTTTCATAATCTATTCACAGAAGTGCAATCCATCACTATTATATTTTATTCCTTAGAAATGAGTAACTAGGTCCAGTCCACATTCAAGAGGAAGGGATTACGGAAGGACCTGGATACCAGGAGGTGGAACTCATGGCAGCCAAACCACACCCATCTTTCTTATTTTGCACTTCTTTTTCTCTTTGTCTTTATGTATTCAAGATCGTTTCCTTGGATCTATTATCTTTGTCACTAATTCTTTGTTATTTTTAATCTGTTGTTTAAAATGCTTATTAAAATTTTAATTGTCTTTACTGACTTATAATTTGCTTTAAAAATGCACCACATTTAAGTGTACATTTCCATGAGATCTGCAATTTTAGACACACTGTAACTGCTACCACAATCAAGATTTACAACATTCCATCACTCCAGAAATCTCCTTGTGCTCTTCTCAGTCAATCCCCTTCTACCTTGACCACAGGCAACCACTGGTCTGCTCTCTGTTATTAGTATAGTTTATGCTTGTTTTATTATGCAATTTTATATAACTGACCAAAATTTTTAAAATCAATGACTATTTGGAACAATGGACATGTTCCCAAACAGGATTGTAGTGATGGTTGCAAGACCCTCTGCAGGCACCATGGCACTGTCAGCTTGGGGCTGGGACAGCTGCTGCCATGTCTGCCTGAGATGGATTTGCAGGGCAGGGATGGGGCGTGGAAGGCTGCAGGGGTACTGTGGGCTCTTGTGACTATGTCGAGAGAAGGCAGGGAGTCAGTGGGAAGCCAGACTACATGTGATCAAGGAGGCTACAAGCCCCCTGTTCAGGTGCCATTGTCCCATTGCACTTCAATTATAAAGCACAAGTGCAAAGATAAAATTTTTAAGAATTTTAAGATGTGATCTGAGGTCATTAAATCCCAAGCATGGGGCCCTTCTAAACATGGGACTCTGTGTGACTACACTGGTAACATGCCCATGAAGCCTGCCCTGCCTGTGAACAACTGCTCTTTTTGGTAATCAGACCCATGAGAGGTCAGAATTATAATCTGAGCAAAGCTTCTTAAATATTTTTTACCCATAAAACAATGGCAATCTAAGTCAGAAGCCCCATATGTAAGCCAAATAAAACCACTCTGCTTAATCAGACTGTTAATCTGGGCCACCCAGCCATCCACCCTCCCATCTTTTTAATCCTAATTGTGACTCTAGGAAGCATTAAACATACTATGAAACACAGTTTGAAAATTTAAAAAAAAAGTTTAATTTACTTGTATTCTCAATTTAGGAAAAACATTGACATTTTATGTTTTATTTGCTTTCATTTTCTTTAAGATTTAGAAGACAGGCATCCTATATTTAATATAGAAGTAATTACCTTTCTAATATTTCTAAAGAAAATAACCCATTTGATTGTATATTTAATTATAAAAGTCAAGAGTGAAACAATAACTTTTGAGTCACAAAAAATTCCTGGGTTTTTTGTTACAAACCCAGGAATTTAATGTGCATTCATTTCCCGTATTACACACCCACCCCCTATTTTCATTTTCTCTACTTTTCTTAAATTTATCTGGCATTAGATAACCTGATTATGAATTTTTAAAAAGCATCAAGTTTTAATTACACCAACATTTTTGGGTTTTCACATTAATTTTGAGAATTTTTTCAAAACAGTTTTCTTAAATCTATAACTGTATTTGTAACCAGTTTCATTGCTCAATACAAATCCCTTACTCAAAGTACTTCTTCATTTTAGAGATCTTAGTGATGATTAAACTCTCAGTTGGGTGGAGTATGTTTTTGAGGGTTTCGTTTTGTTTTCACTTAGGAGAAGGGCATGTGTGGTATATTTTTGCAAGATTTTGCATTCACACATGAGTGACACTATGGCTTGATTTGGAATTCTAGGTGCCCAAACTTTTTCTCTGAGCTCTCCATAGGCATTGTTTGATTTTCTACTAGAATTTAATATTCAAAAGGACAGTCTATAATTTATACGTGTAACTCTAAATACTTTATTAATGTGTCCTAGGACACTATGGGTTATGGTCTTTTCTGACTTCTATTATATCTTTGAATATAGTTTCTCTTTCACTTGCTCTTATGTTTTCTTCTTTAAAGCATCTTTTTATAAGCATATTGGAAACTCTTCTCTCTATTCTTCATATCTATTATCTCATATTATTTTTTTATTCCTCCCCCCCCCCACTTTTTGGGAGAAACTTTGAAGTTTTTTGACATACATCACTCAATTGATTTTTTCCCAATCATTTCTGTTCTACATTGGTTCCAATGCATATTTTTTTATTGTTGTAACAATTTTCAAAATTTCTTCAAATTTTTTTTTATCTCATTCAACTATTACTTTACTTATTTCAGCTTTTCATTCTTACATGACATGAGATCTATCTAGGTCTAGGTTTTGTAAATACATTGCTGGCATAGCTTGCCCACAGCCATCTCGTTGTCTTGTGTGTTGTTTAAAACCACCCTCTCGACTGTGCACAGCCCCAACTCAATTTCCAGCACTGAATTGGGACAGTCTGTGCTAACTTCTCAGTTTCTTTATTATAAAAGGGATAACAAAAATCTCCAGGCAACCTACAATTGTTTAATCAGGTATAAGGCGTAAAAATATCATACTTCCCAGCATGCATCATTCCTAGGACCATTCTGTTTTGTATACCTCTACCTGAAAAGTCACCTTCCCAGCATGTGACTGCCACTCTCCATTCCTCTCTACCCTTGACCTTGTTATATGAGAAGTACTTTGTATGAAGAGGTTGACTGAGAACAGAGGGAGAATATTTTGGCTGTCTCAAAAAAAATAGAAGAGGTGACAGCTCAGTTTTCTTATCAATGTTACATTTATTGCTTTAAAAATAAGCACTACAACATAAACAGTGAACCCTAAGTTAAACCGTGGGCTATAGTTAATAGTATAATTATTTAAAATGTGCTATCATCAGTTGTAACAAATGTTCTACACCAATTCAAGGTGTTAGAAATAAAGTGGTATATGGGAATTCTGTATTTTATGCATGATTATTCTGTAAGTGCACAACTTTCCTAATAAAGAATAAGTCAAAGTCTCTTTCTCCCCATTTTATTTCCAGCTGTGTCATTCTAGTTCAGACTGCAGATTGCATGAAGGCCACTGACTGTGCTTCTTCATCCAAATGCTGCAAGATTAGAGGTGGAAATATCTGTCAAAGTCTGGAATATGCTTTTTTGTTGTTGTTTATTTAGGAGGTACTGGGGATTGAACCCAGGACTTTGTACATGAGAAGCAGGCGCTCAACCACTTGAGCTACAGCTGCTCCCCTGGCATATGCTTTTGATTCTTGTCCTTTTTCTTCTCTTTCCCTCTCTTTTCTTATTCCCTGATAATAAACTTTGTACTGTTTTGGGAGATTTGCTTTTTCTATACATCTCTTAATAATGAAATCGTACAATATTTGTCCTTAAATGTCTTGCTTATTTCACTGAGCATAATGCTTTCAATGTCCTTCCATGTTGCAGCATGTCTCAGGATGTCATTCTTTCCTGTGGCCAAATAATATTCCATTGTGCGTATGTACAAAGTTTTGCTTATCTATTCATTTCCTGATGGACTGTTAGTTGTGGATATTGTTGCTATAAACATTAGGATACAAGTATCTATTTGAGATCCTGTTTTCACTTTCTTTGGCTATGTACGTAGAAATAAAACTACCAGGTCATATGATAATTCTTTTTTAACTTTTTGAGGAAATATCATATTGCTTTCCACATTGGCTAAACCATTTTACATTCCCACCAACAATGTTCTAGAGTTCCAGTTTTTCTGCATCCTCTCCTATACTTTTTGTCTTTTTGTAAGAATAGTCATCCTTGTCGATGTTAAGTGGTATCTCATTGTGGATTTGACTTGCATTTCCCTAATGGCTAATGATTGTTGACTATTTTTCATATGCTTATTAGTCATTTGTATATCTTCTTTGGAAAAATGTCTATTCAAGTCTTTTGCCCACTTTTAAATTGGATTTTTATCTTTTGTTGTTGCATTGTACATGTTATTTATATATTCTGGATAAGAAGCCCTTGTCTGATAATGGTTTGCAACTATTTTCTTCCCTTCTATAGGTTGTCTTTCCAATTTTTATATGATATCTTTGGTGTACAATATTTTGAGAATTCAAATGTATCTCCTGTTTCTTTTGTTGCTTATGATTTTGTTGTCATATCTAAGAATTCATTACTGAATTTCAGGTCTTTAATATTGTTATCTCCTATGTTACGTTCTAAGAATTTTACACTGTTAGCGCATATTTAGATTCTTGATTCATTTTGAATTAATTTTTACATATGGTGGGAGGTAAGAGTTTAAGTTCATTCTTCTGCATGTGAATATCCAATTTTCCCAACACCATTCGTTGAAGAGACTATTCTTTCCTCATTGCATGTACTTAGCACCCTTGTCAAAAATCAATTGGCCACAGATGTGTGGATCTATTTCTGGACTTCCAATTCTGTTCCATTGGTCTGTATGTCTCTCTTTATGCCAATGCCACACTGCTTTAATTACTGTAGCTTTGTAGTTCAATTTGAAATCAGGATATGTGAGTTTTCCAACTTTTACTTCTTTTCCAAAATTGTTTTGTCTATTCAGGGCCACCTGCAGTTCCAAACAAGTTTGAAGAATGACATTTCCATTACTATATAAAATACTGCTCAAAATTTGTTAGGGGTTAAACTGAATTTGTAGATCACTTTGTGTAGTATTGACATCTTAGCAATATTAAGTTTTTCATTCCATGAACATGGGATGGCTTGCCATGTTTTCAGGTCTTCTTTAATTTCTTTCAACAGTGTTTTGTAGTTTTAAATGTACAATCTTTCATATCCTTGGTTAATTTTTTTCCTAGATATTTGATTTTTTTTTTTTTTTTTTT
>JAQZBX010004114.1:0-21663 GCA_029593785.1 Cabassous unicinctus | reverse complement strand
GCCACATCCGCTCCCTGATTCTTTTAAATTGGGTTTCCTCTTCAGATTATTCATTGCAAATAATTAGAAATACAATTGATATTTGTATGTTGATCTTGTATCCTGCCACTTAGCTGAAATCATTTGTTAGCTCTAATAGTTTTCTTGTGGATTACTTTGGATTTTTTAGCTATAAGATCACATAGTCTGCAAATAACGATAGTTTTATTTCTTCCTTTCCAATTTGGGTAGCTTTTGTTTCTTATTCTTGTCTAATTGCTTTGGCAAGAACTTCTAGTACAATGCTGAATAGCAGTAATGAAAGCAGGCATCCTTGTATTGTTCCTTATCTTAATGGGAAGGCTTTAAGTCTTACCATTGAGTATGATGTTAGCTGTTGAGTTTTTCATAAATGACTTTTATAATGTTGAGAAATTTCCCTGCTACTCATAGTTTTCTGAATTTTTATCAGGAAATGGTGCTAAATTTTTTCAAATGCCTTTCTCCATCTATTCAGATAATCATGTGGTTTTTCCCTTTGTTTTATTTATGTGGTTTATTGCATTGATTGTCATATAATGAACAACTCTTGATTCCTAGGATTAATCTCACTTTACTTTACGGTAAATAATCTTTTTAATATGCTATTGGATTTGGGTATTAGTATTTTGTTAAGGGTTTTTACATTTATATTCATAAGGGAAAATGGTCTGTAAGTTTCTTTTCTTCTTTTTATCAGGTTTTAGTATCTGGGCAATGCTAGCCTCATAGAATAAATTAAGATGTCTTCCCTCCTCTTGAATTTTTTGGAAGAGTTTGAGAAGAATTTGGCATTAATTCTTCTTTAATTGTTTGGTAGAATTCACCAGTAAAGCCATCTGGCCATGGCCTTTCCTTCAGTAGAAATTTTTGAATATTGATTCAATTTGTGTATTTTTTGAATAGATGTGTTGAGGTTTTCTGTTTCTTCCTGAGTCACTTTATATCTTTCCAGGAATTTTTCCATTTCATTGAGATTATCTAATTTGTTGGCATGACATTGTTCATAGTATTCTCTTATACTCCTTTATATTTCTGTAAGGCCAATAGTGATGTCACCATTTTCCCTTCTGATTTTAGTTATTTTCATATTTTCTCTAATTTTCTTTGTCAGTCTACCTAAAGGTTTGCCAGTTTTATTGATTTTTTTCAAAGAACCAACTTTTTGTTTTGCTAATTCTCTCACTTGTTTTTCTATTCTTTATTTCATTTATCACTGCTCTAATCTTGATTATTTCCATCTGTGAACTTTGTGTTTACTTTGCTCTTTTTGTTCTAGTTCCTTAAGACCTGAAATTAGTTTATAAATTAATTAACTAGTTTATTATTCTTTTTTCACGGATGCCATCATGGGTATAAATTTCCCTTGGAGCACCACCTTCACTGCATTCCATATATGTTTTCTTTAATTTTTTATTAAAGAAGTTGTAGGTTTACAGAAAAATAATGCAAAAAGTATAGAGTTTCTAAGTACCAGCCCCTTCCTTAGTTTTGCCTATTATTAATATTTTGCATTAATATGGTACCTAAGTTACAATTGATGAAACAATATTACCTTAATTATATTACTAATTATAGACAACAATTTACATTAGGGTTACCTCTTTATGTTGTACAACTCTATTCTGGTAACATATATACAACCTAAAATTAATTGTGTTAGCCACTTTCAAGATATGTTGTGTCTTTGTTTTCATTCATCTCTAAATTTTTCTAATTTCCCTTGTGATTTCTTCTCTAACTCATTGGTGGTTTAAGAGTATTCTGTTTAATTTTCACATATTTATAAATTTTCCAGTTTTCCTTCTGTTATTGATTTCTAGCTTTACACCATGGTTGGAGATGGATATTTTATATGATTTCAATATTTTTAAATTTATGAAAATTTGTCTTTTCTCTAATTCATGGTCCATCCATGTGCACTTGAAAGGAATACAAATTCTGCTGTTGTTGAGTGAAGTGTTCAATATATGTATGTTAGATCTAGTTGATTTATATTGTGTTCAGGTCCTCTTTTTCCTTGTTGATCTTCTGTTTAGATGACTATCCAGTATTGAAATTCGTGTATTGTAATTTCCCATGAATATTGGAGGACTGTCTATTTCTTCCTTCAATTCTATCAATATTTATTTTATATATTTTGGGTCTTGTTATAAGGTGCATATATGTTTAAAATTGTTATACTTTCTTGTTTACTTGACCTGTTTTTCAATATATAATAACCTTCTTTGTTTCTAGTAATAGCTCTCTTTTCATTACTATTTACAGGGTATCTTTCTTCCATCACTTCACTTTCAACTGGCTTGTGCTTTTGGATCTAAGAGGAGTCTCTTGTAAACACCATGTAGTTGTATCATGCTTCTTTTTCCATTATGCTAATTTCTACCTTTTGACTGGAGAGTTTAATACATTTACATTTTAGGTAATTACTGATCAGGCAAAATTTACTTCTCTAATTTGCTAATATCTTTCTGTAAGTTATATCATTCTTTGTCCCTCTTTTTCTCCATTACTATCTTACTTTTTGTTAGATGATTTTTTAAATAATGAGTCATTTTGTATTACTTCTCATTTCCTTTTTTAAAAAGTGTTTATGTATGGTTACCATAGGGATTATATTTAATATCCTAAATCTATTTATAGTTCGTTTATATCAACACCAATTTAACTTCAATAACCTACAAATACTCTGTTCCTATGTCCCTCCATTCCTCTGCTTTATATTGTTCTTGTCATAAATTACATCTCTATGTAACAGTGTGCTTATTTTTTATGTATTTGAATTTTACGCCATTTACGAACTAAAAGACAACATTACAAATTTACAACACAATAATACTGTCTTCTGTATTGACCTACATTGTTATCTATACCAGAGGTCTTCATTTCTTCATACAGCACTGAGTTACTGTCTAGTCTCCTTTCATTTCAACATGAAGAACTCTAGCATTTCTTGTACAGCAATTCTAGTGTTAGGTAATGAACTCCCTCAGATTTTATTTATCTGGAAATGTCTTAATTTCTCACTCATTTTTGAAGGATAGCTTTCCTGGATATATTATATTTGGATAACATTTTTTCTCTCTCTCATAACCTTAAATATGCCTTCCCACTGCCGTCTTGCCTCTATGGATTTTAATGAGAAATCAGATTTAGACTTATTAAGGATAAATTTTATGTGACTTGTCACTTCCATCTTGCTATTTTCAAAAATATTGTCTTTGTACTTGGCATTTGAAAGTTTGATTATAATATCTCCTGGTATAGATCTCTTTGGGTTCATCCTGTCTGTTGTTTGTTAAGCTTCTTGGATTTGTATATTCATATCTTTCACCAGATTTGGGAAGTTTCCAGCCATTATTTCTCTGAATATTTTTCTGCACCTTTATCTCTCTCTTTTCCTCTGGCACTATCATGGTTCATATATTGGTATGCTTGATGATGTGCCACAGGTTCCTCAGGCTCTGTTCATATTTTTTTCATTTTTTTATATTCCTCAGAATGGACAGTTTCAATGATTTTATCTTTGATTCACTGATCCTACCTTCTGTCTCTTCCAATCTGCTGTTAAACCTCTCTTTTAGTCTCCTGACTGCTAAAGCAAATATCATGCAATGGGTTGGCTTAAACAATGAGAATTTGTTGACTCACAGTTTTGAGGCTAGGAAAAAGGCCAAAACCAAGCATCATCAAAGAAACGCATTCTTTCCTGAACACTGGAGCTCTGAGACTGGCTGCTGGTGACCCTTAGTCCTGAGCTCCTCTATCACAAGGCAATGTACATGGCAGCCTCTGCTGGCCCATCCCTTCTCTTCCAGGTTCTGTTGACCTTCAGCTTCTCGCTTCTCATAGCTTTCTCTCTATCTGACTGAATTTTATTCTGCTTATAAAGGACTCCAGTAATAGGATTAAAAAACCCATGCTCATTGAGTTGGACTACACCTTACCTGACATAATCACATAAAAAAGTCCTACTTACAATGGGTTCACACCCTCAAGGATGGGTTAATTTTAAGAATATGTTTATTTATGGGGTACAGAGGTCCAAATCATGACAACCCCTTTATTGAATTTCTCATGTCAGTTATGATACATTTACCTCTCTCTTTTCCTCTGGGACTATCATGAATCTTTTTTCCTCTGGGACTGCCAGAATTTCCATTTGGTTTTTCTTTATAATTTCTCTCTCATTATTGAAATTTTTATTGTACGCATATGTTGTTTACCTGATTTCCTTTAGATCCTTTTCCATGATTTCATTTAGTTCATTAATTTTATTTAAGAGAGTTGATTTAAGATCTTTTATTAGTAATTCCAGAAACTGTGTTTGCTCTTTAACAGTTTCACTTGATTTTTTTTCTTTTCCTTTGACTGGGACATACTTTCCTCTCTCCTTGTATGTTTTGTAATTTTTTATAGAGAAGTGAACATTCTGAGTATTATGTAGTGGTAACACTGGAAATGTAGTTCTCCTACTCCATTTGTCAGACCAAAAACAAGAAAAATAAGAAAAAAGAACAATAAATAAATAAAGATAAAAAGAAAAATACTAAAACAAAAAACACAGGAAAAATATGCTAATAAAAATAAAAGTTGTACTGCCTTTCTATGTCTCTCTGTAGATGCCTGTGGGAAACTGGAAAATGTTACTGTTGAAGAGCCCCCAGACCACAAAAAGAAGAGAACAAAAGAAAACCAATGAAAAAAAGGTACACTGGCTCTAAGTTCTGGTAGATGTTGTTGTGAATGCTGAGGTTACTGCTGCCAAAAGGACTGAAACCATGCTGAAACTATGGCTGGCATCTACACTGATCCCTCAGGGACCCATCAGACAAAAGCAAGAGAAAGAAAGAAACCTTATCACAGAAAAAAAAAAAAAGGTGCACTTGCTCTTTACCTCCCAGGAGATACTGATGTGAGGTCATAAGGTGCTGCTGCCCTGAGCGCTGATACCTAGATTAGTATTGGTACAGGTCCCTTAGGGATATACCAGACCTACCCACAAAAGAAAGAAAACCAACAACAACAACAACAAAGGTGGGCTGGAACTTTATGACCTGGCAGGTGCTAGTGGGATGCCAAAAGTTGATGCTGCTCAAAGGGCTGAAATCGGGGCCAGCATCCATGCCTTTGCCTGCCCTGGCCCCACCTGCTGCTCCCAGAATCTGGGCCACTTTTCTAAATCAGCCAACAGTCATTGCCACTGTCAGAGGAATGGCATCTGGTCACTGGTTTCCGCTTTCATTTATAAAAGCTGAACTCTCAGCAGTGCCTCCCTTCCTCTGGCACTCCATTAGTTGTTCTAAATGCCCAGTCTAGTTCTAGGGTTACCACCTAGTCAATTCTAATCTCTTTTTCCAGCACATTCATTTTTCTGATGAAGGTAACAATCTGTAACATTTCATACTCCACCATTTTACATCTCTTGTCCTTATTTTAACTTTTTGCCAATGTTAATTATTGTCTTTCTGTATGATTCTTCTTATAATCTACCTATAATTTATTTGCAAATTGGGAGATAGCCTACCATCATCTCAACCCAGAAGCTGAAATCTCCTAAACGCATGTGAAATTAACAGGTGAATGAATGTCATAGTCATTTTATTATTTACATGGAAACAATTAACAAATCCAAATTGAAACAGTGCTAGGTAGTGGGAAGAACATCAGTGTCAGCAAACTTAAAGTCAAGTTTTTATTAAAACTTTTATTAAACATGTGACTTTGAACAAGTTACTTAACCTTTTTGAATCTTTTTATTTATTTGTATAAAATGACATTAATCATAATTGTTCTAAGGCCCTCACAGGAGTTTTGTGAGGAACAAATGAGTTAATAGATGCAAAAGCCCTTTGTAGTCATTAACACTCTAAAACCAATTATTACAATCATGCCCAGGACTTTGGATTCATTAGTGCCACGTGGAGCTCTGTGCTAACTGAACTAAAAGGCCACAGATGTGATTCATTAATATTTATTTAATATTTTTAGCCATTATTGAATATGGTTTGAGAACATAAAAAGTAAATGGTAATTGTGAGTGATCTAGTGCCTGCCATTAAAGAAAAAAGAAATCAGATATCTGGTTTTTTTTTGGCAAAAATGTTACATTTTTTTTGCCAAAAATGTTACATTTACATGAATTTTACCTAGAAATTCAAAGAAGAGGTTTTTGTAAATCATATTTTTCCTCTTTGCCTATAAAAACATGAATTTTCAAACTCTGACCATAATTCCTCTTGGCAGTGTAAAGGATGAAGCACCAAATGAGATCAAAGAGTCACAGATAAACTGCTGTTATTAAATTTTATTAGAACAGAAGTGTAGACAATTAAAATTGGAGAGTTTTGTATAGAAAAAGGAAGCAATGAAAATCAGTTCTTTGATTGTCTTTAAGACTGATTGGAAGCAGAGACATCTAAATGAAGTTATAATTTACAGGCTAATAAAATGTCATAGATATCTTGTTATTGACATTAAAATTAGCAAACATACAAGGAGAGGCTGCTTTGGAATAGTGCAAGTTTAATGCCACACAAATAAGACACATATCGATTGTATATTTTATTTTTAGTGTATAATGCACTTTTCTAAGAGAAGAGATCCACAAAAATTCTAGGCTTTTACCTCTAGTTTCACATGATAGTCAATGAAATGGACTACCTTCATGATATAGCACACGACTTTTTCAAGAAACAAGGTCTTTCGTTAGAATGTGCCAGAACCTCCTCTTTCCTTCTTTTGTCCTTAGCTCTCGAAAGAAGTCTGTAAACTTGTCTTAATTTTCTATGCTAATATGACTTTTTCCTCCAGTTTGCAGATAAGATAACTGCAATAAAGATAAATTAAGGAATATCAATGTCCTCATTTTACATTTTGTGTTATTTACCATGTCTTTTCTTCCTAATAAACTAAGTTGTGCATTGAGGAAAAGACTCTGTCATCTACCATAAGCCACCACCAGCTGGGTATAGTCACTGGGTATATTCTGTGGCACAGCTACATCCCTCTGTTGATCATGCAAGGAAGTCAAGGGTTAACAGCAGGTTTGTGATCTTTCCTTTAGTCTCAGGGATTCTTTACAATAACTTAGGGAATTTATAGGAGTATATATATACTATAGCCAAAATAAATGAGACTTGCTTGAAATTACCATGTCCCTCATTGTTGAAACTGGGTCTCAAATAGTAGTAACTGCTATTGATGAGATAGAGCTGCACTGGAGAAAGGAAGTTGATGACAAGCCAGCTATAAAACCTCAAAGGCCTTAGAGTTGAAGGCTTCTCTGAGATGAGGTGGTCCATGCCTACTTAACTTCTTCTTTCTTGAGCACAGACCACCAAATAAGGAGAGATATTTGGGAATTATATCTAGTGGGAATTGTGAGATGTCCACTATCTATGGCCATCAGGCCATGGGATTTTTTTTTGTTCTGTATCCTTTCTTCAGGATAAGTAAACTTAGTTCTGGATGAAACCTATTGTGTTTCATGGATTTGATTATCAATCCAAACTCAAGAGCCCTGCTAATGATTGAACAATGTGGGCACTGGATTATATAACTGGCATTATTGTGATACCTGAAATATAATTTACCTTTTTTATTTTTCCAATAAATTGATTTAGTGATCACCAAGCTTTATTAGTAATATACCCATTAACTCTTTTTGAGATCTTCTTTACCACTAACTCTATCTCTGACCCGGTAATATGTGCCAGAAATCTAGGGTATACCAAATCAGTGCCTCTGGAATCTGTATCAACACAACATAAACGTAGATTGGGAAACATAGCAGGGTCTAGGACTTCTGCTTCTTAGGAGATCCTTGGCCTTTTTATACAAATTGGTTTCTAGCGAGGGGAGAAGGGAAGGCTTTGCTAAGGTAAGGAGTAGGGCAATGAGTGCATAGCTTAATAACAGAATGCATGTGTCATTCATAAAAGTAAGGCAGATTATAAAAGTGCCCTCATACAGAAAAAACTGTTCCAGAAACTTTCTGCTTCAGTCCAGACATAGGAGAATTTGGCATAGTTTTTAAAAATATTCTGCCTCCTCAAGCATCCTCTTATATGCCATTTCCCCTTTTCCCAGAGATTTCAACATCTGTATTAAAATGAAATCACAAAGTTTTGTGGTCTTAATAATTCATGGATTTAATCTCACCTGGGCTGTCACTATACCTGGTAATCAGTCCATATTTCATTACACTTTTATCTTTCCTAATAATTGTGGTGAATATTTAAGAACTTACACTTTCTTCCTAAACCTCAGTTCTTCCACTTCAACCAAACCCCTCATTCATTACCCACCTCCACCACTACCCATTGCAGATAGCTTTGTCTCCTACTTATCCAGGAAAATAGAAGCCCTAAGAGTTAAATTTTAACTCTCAACCTCCAAATTGAAAACTGCCTCCATCCATGCCCAGTTTCCTTCTTCACTGTCTTCTGTTGAGAATTTCCCCATGCCAGTTTGACCTTTCAACAATGCTGTGCATGTTCTTTGGGTAAATAGCAATAGCTTCTAGTAAGTTATTAGTGATAGGTGGGACTGCTGCTCAAACTCCCTACCTGGTGTTTTGATAAAATGAAAGCAAGTAAAAATATGTATATTAGCAAGCAGGCACAAAAGTAGTCACACAAGCTGAGCTTCTAAGTTCAGGGGAGTATTTGCCTTTAGTGTCTCTGAACCAAGCATTACATGTGAAAGCAGAGTAGGCTTCATGGGCACAGGAGCAGTGCCATGTCAAAGGGCCCGGCACTCAGAAACCTCCAAGCTTAGTTTAAAACTCTGCTATTGCCATCTTAAAATTCTTAATAATTTTATCTTTGAACTTGTGCTTTTTAAAGACTAATGAAACCATGTTTATGCGTGAGCAGAGGAACCACAAGCAATGTGTGTCTCCCATTGTTCCTCGCAGGATCACAGTGTTCGCTGAGCTCTTGGAGTAAAAGAATTCCAGCGCAGCCACGATACCTGGGAGCTCAGCCAGAATCTGTGAATACAAGGTCAGCCTGGTACATCTGTGACTGAGTAAGCAAGGCCCTGACAGCCCCGAGATGACACACTTTCTGCTGGAACCAGGACTCCATTAGAAGGCGATTGTGTTCTATAGAGCAGGAACAAACAAGGAACTCTATGGTGTCCTTTCTTTTTCTTTCCTTTAATCCATAAAGAACTTTAATTTTAAAGAAGTTTTAAATTACAATATAGTTACATCAAAAGTATAGGGGATTCCCATACAATCGTCCCCACCCACATACACGTTTCCCCCTGTTATTAACATCTTACATTAGTGAGGTACATTTGTTACAGTTTGAAACAAATTGAAGCATTGTTACTAATCAAGGTCTATCATTTATGGTTTACACTTTGTTCTGTACAGTTTTACAGGCTTTGACAAAAGTATGATGCCATGTATCTGTCATTGCAGTAGCATACAGAATAATTCCAATGCCCTAAAATGCCCTGTGTTCCATCTACTCATCCCTCCCAACCCCCCTTCTGAATCTCTGTCACCACTCTTTATATCAATGCTACAAGTTCTTCTGTTAACATATGATAATAACTACAATAACAATAAGTCTATGTTGGTCCATGGTTACCCTCCACCCTGTGTTTGTTCATTCTTCCATTTTGGGGAATTGGGGATGATGTCTGCACTGACTGCTTCAGATTGAGAAGGGGCTTTGATATTATGGGGCAGATGGAGGGAACTGTTTTGCTTGCAGTTATAGATACTCCTTGTTTTTTACTTGTGTTATTTCCCTGTACTAAACAAACACATGCTGAAAATGCTGACATAGAAGGAAAGAGAAACAGAGTAACCCTTTAGTTTCTTTTCCTTTCAGTTTTCCTTTACATATCAGAAAGCCAAGGCAGAAAGTGTGTGGAGTATGTATGTATATCAAGAAGTGAAATAAAAACAGCTGATTTAGTTATGTGCATTGTTTCCACTATTCTGATAAGAACAAAATATATGATTGTACGGACTATGAAATACAAGCTGCATGCAAGTTAAAAGCGCTCACATTTACATTTAAAACTGACATTGCACAGCTTAAAGATGAATGGTAAAACTCATGTGAATAATTTAAAATTTAATTTTTCTTTACTTTGAAAGACATTAAACAGCAATGAAAAACATCATGACAAGTTAAGAGAGAATCCACAGAAAAAAAGAAAAGACTTAATATTTTAGTACATTTAATGGCATTTTTTCTTGTTTTTTAACTGAAGGTCTTACATTTTCACTTTGTACTGGACCCTGCGGATTAAATATCCAGTCTTGCAATGAAAGTTTCACTTAGGGATGAAAAAAAGAATATATGAAAGGACTAGCTAAAACACAGTTGAATTCACTGACAGAGTCCTTTAAGAAAAGCAGAAAAGCAATATTACAAAGATGCAAGGCTGAATATTCTGTATATTTTAGGCTAAATTGAAATCCCTCTGATGAGGATTTTGATACAAATATTTTGAAAGCTTAAGCAAGGACCTCTGGAGTGTGGATTTCTGATTAGGGACTTTGAAATCTAGCTGACCCCCTGGAATACAGATAAAAATTAACTTGCGCCATGTACATTCTACCATTTAAACTGAAGGAGTGTTTCACACTGACAACATAGTGCCCAAGCCAAATGTACTTGTGAGTTCTAAATCCTTTCGTCTCCTGCCAATCTGGTAGTGATTCCTTTCCATTTTTTTTTTTAATATATATTTTTTATTAGAGAAGTTGTGAGTCTACAAAACAACCATGCATAATGTGCAGATTTCCCATATATCACCCCTCTAGCAACACCTTGCATTGTAGTGGAATATTTGGTACAGATTATGAAAGAACATCATCAGACTATTACCATTATGATTAATATATCATAGCTTACATTTGACATATTTTTTCTATACACCCCATATTATTAACACCATGTATTAGTATTATACACTTGTTATAGTTCTTGAGAGAACACTCATATTTGTATTGTCAACCACTTTCTATCTTCTACCACACGGTTCACTCTGCTATATAACCCCATGCATTGTACTATCTATCCAAAGTGTGTACTCAGTGGCTCTTACTTTCATCAGAGAGTGTGCCATCATCACCTCAGCAAATTTTTTAATGTTTTTCTTAGGCCAAAAGAAAGAATCCCATATCCACCTATTATTGACCCATAGTGTTGATATAGTACCTCCATTGATATTAATGCCAGAATATTACAATATTGCTGTTAACTGTAGTCCATAATTCACATTAATTGTGTTTTTCCAAAGGATCACTATATTCTTACCACCTTGTAATAGTGATGTACATTTGTTCTAGCTCCTAGAGCTACATTTTTCCCCCCTTTTTTCTTAGGAGATACTGGGGATTGAACCCAGGACTTCATTATGGGAAGCAGGTGATCAACCACCGAACTATACCATCACCCCAATGAGAGTTGGGTTTTTTTATTTGTTTGTTTGTTTGTTTTTAGGAGGTACTAGGAATCGAACCAGGGACCTCGAACATGGAAGCAGGTGCTCAACCACTTGAGCTACAGCCACTCCCAGGTACATTCTTGAATTTGTACTATTAACCAGAATCCTCATCTACCTCCGGGTTCACTGTATTATTCAGTCCCTAGATTATTGTCTAACTTTCTTTCAATTGACATTTATATCCCTAAACTACCCCTCTCAGCCACAATCCCATTTATAAACCAGCTGTGTTAGTTATACTCACTATAATGTGTTACCATCAACTACATCCATTTCCACACATTGTTAGTCAAGTATATTAAAAATTCTTCATACATTAATCATCAGTGCCCCTTAGCCATCAACCTATCTCCTTGTATCCTTTACCCTAGGTTTTAACTCCATGTCTTTATTCATATTAGTGAGACCATACAATATTTGTCCTTTTATGTGTGGCTTATTTCACCCAGCTTAACGTCTTCAAGCTTCACCCATATTGTCATATATGTCCCAACTTCATTTCTTCTTATAGCAGCACAGTATTCCATCACATGTATATACCACATTGTGTTTATCCATTCATTGGTTGGTAGACACTTGAGCTTCTTCCATCTTTTGGCAATTGTGAATAATGCCACAATGAACATCATGGGCAAATGTCTGTTCACGTCCCTGTTTTCAGTTCTTCTGGATATATTCCTAGTAGAGGGATTGCTGGATCATTTGGCAATTCTATATTTAAATTTTGAGGAACTGCCAAATAGTCATCCACAATGGCTGCACCATTCTACATTCCCACCAACAGTGAAGGAGTGTTCCTATTTCTCCACATCCTCTCCAGCACTTGTTATTTTCTGTTTTCATTTTTTAATAATGGCCATTCTATAAGGTGTGAGATGATATTTCATTGTAATTTTAATCAACATTTACCTCACAGCTAGTGATATTGATCATATTTTCATGTGCTTTTTCACCATTTGCATTTCCTCTTTGAAAAAATGTCTATTTAAAGTTTTTTTGTCCATTTTTAAATTGGATTGCTTGCCCTTTATTGTTGAGTTGTATGATCTCTTTATATAGCATGGAAATCAAACCCTTATCACGTATCTGTTTTCCAAATACTTTCTCTCATTGAATGGGCTGTCTTTTCTCCTTCTTGACAAAGGCCTTTGAAACACAGAGGTATTTAAGTTTGAGGAAGTCTCATTTATCCATTTTTTTCTTTCATTGTTTGTGCTTTCAGTATAAGGTTTAAGAAACCACTACTTACCATCAGGTTTTGAAGATATTTCCCTATATTTTCTTCTAGAAGTTTAGTGGTTCTAGCTTTTATATTTAGGTCTTTGATCCATTTGAGTTAATTTTTGTATAAGATGTGAGATAGGGGTCCTCTTTCTTTCTTTTGGATATGGATATCCAGTTCTCCCAGCACCATTTATTGAATAGACTGTTCTGCTTCAGCTGGGTAGGCTTTAAAGCCTTGTCAAAAATTACTTGACCATAGATGTGAAGGACTGTTTCTGAACCATCAATTCAATTCCAGTGGTCTGTATGACTGTCTTTATGCCAGTACCATGCTGTTTTTATCAACTGTAGCTAGGTAATATGATTTAAAATCTGTAAGTGAGAATCCTCCAACTTTGTTTTTCCTTTTTAAGATGTTTCTGGCTATTTGGGTCCTCTTATCCTTCCAAATAAATTTTATAATTGTGTTTTCCATTTCTTTAAAAAAGGCTGTTGGAATTTTAACCAGATTGCATTGAATCTGTATATCAATTTAGGTAGAATTGACATCTTAATGATATTTAATCTTCCAGTCCATGAACACAGAATGTTCTTCCATTTATTTTGGTCTTCTTTGATTTCTTTTAACAATGCATTGTAGTTTTCTGAATATAAGTGCTTTATGTCCTTGGTTAAGTTTACCCTAAATATTTTATTCTTTTAGTTGCTACTATAAATGGGATTTTTTTTCTTGATTTACTCCTCATATTGGTCATAACAAGTGTATAGAAACACTACTGATTTTTACGTATTACTCTTGTATCCTGCCATTCTCCTGAACTCATTTATTAGCTCTAGTAGTTTTGTTGTAGATCTTTAAGGTCTTTCTAGGTAAAGAATCATATTATCTGTGAATAGTGAGAGGTTTAGTCCTTCCTTTCAAATTTGGACACCTTTTGCTTATTTTTCTTGCCTGAATGCTCTACCTAGAGCCTCTAGCACGATATTCAACACCAGTGGTGACAGTGGACCTCCTTGTGTTATTCCTGATTTCAGTGGCAAGGCTCTCAAACTTTCACATTGAGTTCAATGTTAGCTGTGGGGTTTTCATATATGCCCTTTATCAGGTTGAGAATGTTTCCTTCAATTTCTATTTTTTTGGAGTATTCTTATCAAGAAAAGATGCTGTATTTTGTCAAATGCTTTTTCTGCATTATTTGAGAAGATTATTTGAGAAGATTTTTCTTCTTTGATTTATTAATGTGATGTATTATGCTGATTGATTTTCTTGTGTTTCACAACCTTTGCATGCCTGGTATAAAACCCATTTGATCATGGTTAAAAATTACTTTAATGTGTTGTTGGATTCACTTAGCAAGTATTTTGTTGAGGATTTTTTTATCTGTTCATTAGGGAAATGGGTCTGTAATTTTCTTGCTTTGTAATATCTTCATCTGGCTTTGCTGTTAGGTTGATACTGGGTTCGTAGAATGAGTTTGGTATCTTTCCTACCTATTGAATTTTTGGAATTAAATCTTCTTTAATTCACATGAAGCTGTCTGGTCTAGGGCTTTTCATTTCAGTTGTTTAATGATTGTTTCAATTTATTTACTTGTGATTGGTTTGTCGATGTCTTCTATTTCATTTAGGGACAGCTTATGTTGTTCGTGTGTTCTTGGGATTTTTTCATTTCATCTACATTGTCTAGTTTGTTGGCATACAGTTGTTCATAGTATTCTCTTACAATCTTTTTTATTTCTGTGGGAACAGTAGTAATGTCCCCAATTTCATTTCTGATTTATTTGCATCTTCTCTCAGTTTTTCTTTTTCAATCTAGCTAAGGGTTTGACAATTTTGTTCATCTTCTTGAAGAAACTTTTGGTTTTGTTAATGCTCCCTATTACATTTTTGTTCTCAATTTTATTTATTTCTTCTCTGATCTTTGTTATTTCATTCCCTCTGCTTGTTTTGGGAATAATTTGCAGCTCTTTTTCTAGCTCCTCTAGCTGTATAGTTAGAGCATTGCTTTTAGCTCTTCTAGTCCATGCAGGCTGATAGCAGCTGCAGTTGCCGGGAACAGCTGAGTATCACTATCCCTCTTCCTCCCTGTTGGAGTGGGGATGGAGCCACAGATGTGCCCAACAATCTAGTCCATTAGTAAGCATTGAGGGCTATAAATTTCCCTCTCAGCACTGCCTTCACTGCATCCCATAGATTCTGATATGTTGTGCTTTTGTTTTCATTTGTCTCAAGATATATGTTGATTTTTCTTGCAATTTCTTTTTGGCCCACTGATTATATAAGGATGTGTTGTTTAATATCCTTATATTTGAGAATTTTTCCTATTTCTGCCTGTTGTTGACTTCCAGCATAATTCCATTATGATCAGAGAAATTGCTCTGTATAATTTCAATCTTTTTAAATTTATTGAGGTCTGTTTTGTGATGCAGTATATGGTGTATCCTGGAGAAAGACCCATAAGCACTTAAGAAGAATGTATATGCTCCTGTTTTGGGGAGCATTGTTCTGTATTTGTCTACTAGGTTTAGTTCATTTATCATATTATTCAAGCTTTCTGTTTCTTTATTGACCCTCTGACCAGATGTTCTGTCCAATAATGACAGTGGTGTATTAAAGTCTCCAAGTATTATTGTAGAAAAATCTATTTCTCCTTTCAGTATTGCCAGCATTTGTGTCATGTAATTTGAGGCATCCTGGTTAGGTGCATACATATTTATGATTGTAATTTATTACTGGTGAATTGTCCCTTTTATTAATATATAATATCCTTCCTTGTCTCCAATGGTTTTTCTTTGAAAGTCTGTTTCATCCTATATGAGTATATTACTCCAGCTTTTTTTTTTTTTTTTTTTTTTTTTGGCATGGGTGGAATATCTGTTTCCATCCTTTCACTTTCAATCTATTGGTATCCTTGGGTCTAAGGTGAGTCTCTTGTAGACAGCATTTAGATGGCTCATATTTTCTTATCTATTCCACCAGTCTGTGTCTTTTGATTGGGGAGTTTAATCTATTAACATTCAATTTATATACTGTTAAGGCTGTTCTTACTTCACCCATTTTGACATTTGGATTTTGTCTGTCATGTCTTATTTTCATCACTCTTTTTATACTTTTAGTTACTTTTACTGATATAATCTTCATTTTTAGACTCTCTCTCAAGACTCTCTCTCCTGTCTTTTCTTTCCAGACTGTGGTACTTCCTTTAGTATTATCTGCAAAGCTGGTTTCTTGGTTACAAATTCTCTCTGTTTCTGTTTATCTGTGAATATTCTAAACCCACTTTCATTTTTGAAACACATTCTTGCTGGATATAAGATTCTTGGCTGGCAGTTTTCTTGTTCAGTATCTTAAATATATCATACCACTGCCTTCTTGCGTCCATGGTTTCTGATGAGAAATCAGCACTTTATCATATTGGGCATATCTTGTATGTGATGCATCACTTTTCTCTTGCTCCTCTCAAGATTCTTTATCTTCAGCATTTGACATTCTGATTAGTATGTGTTTCAGAGTAGGTCTATTCATATTTATTCATATGGGAGTACATTGTGCTTCTTGGACATATCTATGTCCTTCAAAAGGGTTGGGAAATATTCTCCCATTATTTCCTCAAATAGTCTTTCTGCTCCTTTTCCCTTCTCTTCTTCTTCTGGAACACCCATGACATGTATGCTTGTATGTCTCTTGCCATCATTTATTTACCTAAGACCCTGTTCAGTTTTTCCATTATTTTCTTTGTCTGTTCTGTTGTGTATTCGTTTGCAGAGGTCCTGTCTTCAAGCTCACTGATACTTTCTTCTGCCTCTTCAAATCTGTTGTTATATGCTTCTGGTGTATTTTTTTATTTCATTTATTGTTCCATTCATTCCCATAAGATCTGCTGTTTTTCTATGTATACTTTCAAATTCTTTGTGCTCACCCAGTGTCTTCCTAAAATCCATAATCTCTTTAGCCATCTCACTGAATTTATTAAGGAGATTTGTTTGAACATATGAATAGCTGTCTCAACTCCTTTATGTCATCTGGAGGCTTAGTTTATTCCATTTACTAGGCTATATCTTTCTCTTTCTTGGTATGGATTGTAATTTTTTTGTTGGTGTCTTGGCATCTGATTTACTTGATGCATGTATTCTGGGCTCAGTTTCTCACTTTTGTCTAGGGGTTTCTATTTGATTGGCTTTGTGCTACAGCCTCTCTTTCATACTTGTTTCAACTTAATTTGAAACTTTATTTTTCCTTGTGTTTAGCCAATCTGAAAATTTTCAGCTCTTTTTCATCTGTTTCTTTCTCCCTTGCTGGTTGTAGAGTAGAAGTCAAGGATGTAGTTGGTACTGTAAGCCAAGGAGGCTAAAGTTGCTCACATTGCCCCAGGAACTGATGAAACTTCTCCCACCTTTCTCCTCTGCCAGGGGTGGTGACAGAGCCATAATCGTGTGCAGCAATCCAAGTGATGCAGGCCAAGACCATCTGTAGCTACCCAGAGAGACTGATGAAGCTCCCCACACCTTCCTGCCCTGCCTGAGGCCATGATGGATCTGCAGTGTAAATTAAACCATGCCGGTCAAAATCAATTGCAGTTGCTCAGTTAGACTGATGAAGGACTGGCCCACCTCCTCCCCTGGCAAAGGCAGGATGGAAACACAGGTGTGTGCAACAATCTTGTCCCATGCAGGTCAGAAGCTATGACAGTTGCCCAGAGAGGGTAAAGGACCACACATCCTTCTGCCCTGTCAGGGTTGGGGCTAGAGCTACTGATATGTCCAACAGTTTAGTCCATGCAGGCTGATAGCAGCTGCAGTTGCCTGGAACAGCTGAGTATCACTATCCCTCTTCCTCCCTGTTGGAGTGGGGATGGAGCCACAGATGTGCCCAACAATCTAGTCCATGGGCTGAAAGCAGCTGCAGTTGCTCAGAGAGGCTGGGGAAACAGCACCACCCTACTGTCCTATGGGGATGCAGATAGAGTCACAGGTCTCCAGCAATTGTAGTCCATGAGAGCTGAAAGTGCATGCAGTTGCCCAGAGATGCTGAGGAAACAACACCCCCACTGCTGTCCTATTGGGGGCAGGGATGTAGCTATATGGGTGTCCAGCAATCTAGTCTGTGTAGGCTGAAAGCAACTATGATTGCCCAGAGGTGGGATTGGAGACGGGACTGGAGCCCAGGCTAGACAGCAAACCGACTTGGGCGGAAAGAAGCTGGTCCCTACCCATCACTGTGATTTTCAATTAGCTCCCCTTCCCCTCTTGCCAAGGATGGACTTAAAATGGAAGCTACCAGCCTCTTTCCAACTTGGACAGGTTCAAACTTTAGCTGTTCTTAGGACTGGACTTTTGCCAGCTGAAATTACTAATCAGTAGCTGAAGTCTGTGCACAACTATCTCTTCCTTCTACATTTTTGGGAAATGGAGCTTCCCACTTCAGCCAGGGAATAGCTCTTGAGGCAGCTTGGGCTGCCAGCAGGCATAGGCACCAGCCTCCATAGCATGGAGTGCTCTACTCACGAATCTTCACTGCAGATAGGCAGTCTCCTTTCATTCTTCCAAGGATTTTGCAGGATGCTCTTCTGGTCTCCTGGACCCCCCAAACAGGTGCTTTAGATAGCTCTGGCTGACTACTAACTGCCCTGTAGGATGAGCTGATTCTTGGAGCTTCCTATTCTGCTGCCATCTTGCCTCCCCCCATTTGTTTTTAAGTATATTCCAATCTATCCCCTCTTTAAATGCAAACGCGATTTCCTCCTTACACCCTCTAAAAAACCTACCTTGACTCCAAGATATTTTATTACCACCAAATCTTTTCACCTCCTGGTGCATTAGTTTCTTTGTCTGTAAAATGTTGATAATAATTTCTATCTCATATGAGACTTATTTATCATCATCTTCCCCCTTTAAGGTTTAAATATCACTTCCCCTGGGAAACCCTTCTGACTTAGTTGTTCTTCCTATTTCCCCTATAGTATTCTGCTTTATTTTTCATATCTCTCATCATGCCCCAGTATTCCTTTATTTATTCATTTACCTAACACACTGTAAGAAATTTGAATTCAAGAAACTGACATATTATTCACAATCATCTGCTTAGTGCCTGGAAGAATGCCCTCCTAGTAAATATTAATTTAATACATTTTGTGTTCATTTAGAAATATCTTTGTAGTTTGCAGCTGAATCAGAATGCCATAAGAAGAAAAAGTCTCTTACTGAATCGGCAGTGATTGTTTCTAAAGATTCAGAGCTTTCTCATAGCAATGCACATTTCTGAGTGTTACGTGCTTAAGATTTAGATATGCCTTCTGGCTAACTTTGAAAAGGGCATTGCAATATTATATCTATATATCTTCTTTCTACCCATATTCTACCCACTAATACCCTCTCCCAGAGAAATACATCAATTTGTTTTCTCTGGACATCTTTGATTGATAGCTATAGCAAGAGACTCTCTGAAGGTTTGGTCATAGCAGCCAAAGTGTCATTCAACTGATGAAAGCAAGATCATTGTTTATTGAGTTTAATTTTCCCTGCAACACCTGCAGATGTTCCCTATGAGAAGATAAAATTACAAAAGTTTAAATTCATCCAGAAACACTGCTTGTTTTTTTTTTTTGTAATAACAATTTACTCGTGTTATCAAATTTGCCATACACATGCACATACACACACACACACATACCACTTAGTAATACAATGTTTCAAAACACTTTTTCTCCTATGTCCTTTTACAAATGAGGAAACTGAGGCTTAGCAAGAAGAATTAAGCCAAAGTCTAGAAGCTGGTGAAGAAAACGGATCAGCTTTCAGATGTCAAACCTTGGGCCCTTCCACCTCAGCACTGATGTTTCTCTATACAAGTAAAATGCCTTATCTTGGTGTCAGAGCTTTCTTTATATAGTGTTCATTAAGCATATTAAATTTAGTCGAGATGAATGGCTCACCTCACTAACCTTAATTTCTTTTGGACTTTCTTATTGCTAGAAATCTTCCCTGTTAGGCCTTAGAATTATCTCTTTTAAAAAGAGAGAAGGGAAGTTGAAATACAAACTCGTGCAACTTAATTCTTAGACCTGGACTTAATAATTAACTGCCCCAAAAGTAACTGAAAGATGAAATTGGCCTTTATTGTCTGGAAGTGCTAAAAAGAGTTTGAATTTTGGAGTTGATCAAGAAGTATTGGATATTCCATGTGGCCTAGAACTAAGTTTGGTTTTCCTTGGTATCCTCCAGGCATAAAAGGATATGTTGTCTGGTGCTTAGTAGGAGCACAGCACCTGTTAGCTGATGAAGGAGAAATGCTTGTTGGCCTGCTTTAGTCTTTGGTAAGCATGCTCTGGCAAGGCCATCTCTTAACATGCGGCAGTGTGGATAGTCACTGGGAGCAGAGATTCTGAAGCCAGACTGCTGGGATTAAAAGGCTTGACTCTTAGCCATGTGACCTTGGGCGAGTTTCTTATTGCTCTGCATTTAACAATGTCTGTAAAATGGTTATAATAACAGTGTCTGCATCATAGGGTTACATCATTTTAAGGATTAAATGATCTATAAGTACTTATAGAATAGTGTCTGGCACTTACATAAGCACTGTATGTGTTTACAGTTTTTATTATGAATATGTGTCCTAGGGTCATAACTGTGGATGTCAGTCATGACTTAACAGATGTTACATGTAAAAGATTGAGTTCATAAGGTTCACTGTTTAAATGTAGAGTTTAGATGCATGTTTCAGTTTCTCGGATGACAAAGCAAATACCATGTAATGAGTTGACTTAAACAATGGGAATTAATTGGCTTACAGTTTTGAGGTTAAGAAAAGCCTAAAATCAAGGTATCATCAAGGCAATGTTTTCTCCCAGAAGACTGTGGCATTCTGGGGCTGGCAGCCAGCAATCCTTGGTCCTTGATTTTTCTGTCATATGGCAATGCACATGGTGGTCTCTCCTGGCTTCTCGTTTCTTTTCTTTATTCCATGTTCCATTGACTTTCGGCTTCTGCCAGATCCCTCTTGCTTTCTCTCTTTTTCTCTCTTTTTGGGGCTTTCCTTATAAAGCCTTCACTAATAGGATTAAGTAAGACCCATCCTGAGTCACTTGGGCCACACCTTAGCTGAAGTAACCTCATCCAAAGATACCATTTACAATGGGTTCATACCCACAGGGATGGATTAAATTTAAGAATATGCTTTTCTGGGGTACATAGATCCAAGCCACCATATCACATAAACAATTTTTACGAAATTATTTTGTGGTTATCTGTCATCTTTAAAATACTTCCCTGCTGTTCTCACCAAAAAAATATCTGATCAATAGGAGTTTATTGTTAGGTTATTGTAATCAATTGTAACATTTAGTTGATCAAGCAGAAATAAGTGTAGGTAAAACAATATTCTGTAAGGAAGGTGGGTTTCCTGATTTTTATAGGCTACTCATATACAATATGTGATGACTGCAATGTTTAGGTAAAGAATGGACCATCCAGATATCTTCTACAACAGTACTAACAGAAGATACTTATTCAAACAAGAAACATTGCTTAAGATTTACTGATCCCTCATTATGGAATATATAGTAGCCTAAGCATAAGTTATAAGTCTCTGTTAGGCACCCTACATGTTTCTTTAATAAATGAGTGGTGTGCTATAGGGGGTGAATAGTGTCCCTACAAAATTCATGTCTACTCAGACCCTCAGACTGCTACCTTGTTTGAAAATAGGGTCTTTGCAGATATAATTAGTTAAATTAAGATGAGGTCATACTGGATTAGGGTGGGCCTAATCCAATGACTGGTGTCCCTGTAAGGAGAAGGCGATTTGGAGACACAGAGACAGACACACACTGAGGGAAGATGACCTTGTGAAGACAGAATCAGAAATTGAGTGACACACTCCCAAGCCAAGGAATGCCAAGGATCAGTGGCGACCACCAGAAGCTAAATGAGGCCAGGGAAGATT
>JAQZBX010004113.1:0-61897 GCA_029593785.1 Cabassous unicinctus | reverse complement strand
ATATATAAGATCATGACATCCATGAATGGTGATAATTTTGCTTTTTCAATTATTTATATCCTGAATAAATTTGAAATTAGATGGTTTTAAATGGATAAAATATGGTTAGATATTTTTAAAAATCATTGTTGTAAAACCAATTAAATTTTTTTTACTACAACCTTATCCATATTTGTAAATGGTGTAGATCTTTTAAAACAACACCCATAACAGTTGGATCCTGCAAAAGATGTTTCCAGTAAACAGTAGTTAATTTAAAAATATTGAAGTTTGTTACATGATCATAATAATTTGTCAACTATAGCAATTCTTTAAAATGAAAACACATTTACTTAATTACTACAATTTTAAAACATTGATAAGTTTGCTAACATTAAAACCAAGAAAGTAAAAATTATAGTACAAATTATTTTGGATATAAATAATCTATTTAAATTTAAATTATTGTGAGATTTAATATGTATAGCTTTCAATTTTCTACTACTTTAGGGCTGTTAGGAAAAGAAACCATCTAAAATTATTAAAAGCATGTATATAGTCATGCACATTTTCCCTTTTGCCTCAAGGTGCAAAATGTCTAAGTCAGACATTCATTATGTCCCCAATTCATATGCCAAGAAGGTCCCAATATTTTGTACATACATTTGACAATAGTATATGTGTCTCTTTACTCTCTGAATCTATGTTGGGATTTCTCCCAGAAACAAATGTAACAAGCAAAAAGTACTATAGCATCCTATGAGTTCCAACCATAAAATCTGAAATAAATGAGTACATTTGTAAAATATTGCATGATAAAGTTAAGAAAAATGCATGCAATCATTTCAGAAAATGAAAAGTTTTGTGCTTGCTATTCAAAATAAAAATGTCTAATTAAGCATAACTCCCCCTTCAGTATTAGGACCACAAACAGGAAGCTTTTTACTTATTGAAACCCCACTCTCTCTGAGTTATCCCAAAGCCATGAGCACAACCCTGGAGGTCAGAAGAAAGCACTTGTACTCACCATGGATGTAAAGCCAGCTTCAGTGAAGGTGAACACCTAGGCATTTCATCCAGTATCTAAGGGGAAAGTTGGTTAGAAAAGGCAAGTTCAGATGTCCCCTCTCAACCAACCAGGCACAGCAAAGTTATCTTTGGGATCACTATTTATTGGCTGCCTTTCTTCTCCCCACCAGCCCCTCTCTGGATCCCTGAATTTCAGTGTTCAGATTATTCATGCCATAATTTAGGAAATTCAAACCAAAATGGAGGCAACTAACTAATGACTTGAATGGAATGTATCATGATAACAAGAAAAAAGTATAATCTCAATATATAAAAGTCAGTTGCTCTCTTGCATGCCAAGAATGAAAAATCATAATCTGGATTAAAAATAAATAAATGCTATTATTTTAAACAACAAAAATAAGAAATATGTAGGTGCAATATGTATACAGTTTAAAGAAACTAAAGAAAATCTACATAAATGAATAATTATTGCTTGTTTGTGATGGGAAGACTCAAAATTAAGATGTCAATTCTTGACAACTTGGTCTGTATAGTCAATTCCAACCAATACAACTCTCAGCAAGCAATTTTCTAGAAAAGGAAAATCTATTTCTAAACATAGAGGACCCTACAAAACCCTGATGAAGAGGAAAGTTGAAGAACTCACACTTCCTGATTCAAGACTTGTTCCAAACCTACATTAATCAGGACAGCATAAGATTGAAAACATAGACACAAAAATAAATAGAATAGAATAGAGAGCCCAAAAATAGACCTACACAAATATAGTCCTTGCCAAAGGAGCAAAGGCAATTTAATTCAAGAAGGATGTCTTTCAACAAATAGTGATGGAACACTTGGACATTTACAGAAAAAAATGAACACAGACACAAACTTAACTTACTACAAAAATACTACATTCAAAATAATTTGACTTAAATGTAAAATTCAAAAGTATAAAAATTCTTGAATATAGGAAAAATCTCTGTGACCTTCGGATTAGTCATAACCTCTTACACAACACAAATATAATTCATGAAAAAAATTAGTAAGGTGGATTTTATTAACATTAAAATTTTATTCACTAAAAAGATACTGTTAATACAATGAAAATTTAAACCACAAGCTTGGATAAAATATTTGCCAAATACATATCTGAAAAAATGCCTTGTGTCTAAATATTCAAAAAATAATCATAAATTTTTCAAGAAGAAATCAGCTCAATAAAATGGTAGTGACTGTAGCACAATATTTTACTGGCAGTTAACATAATTGAACTGCACACTTAAAAATGGTTAAAAGGAACTTTTTTGTTTTTGTATGATTACAATAAAATTTTCAAAAAAGTCTGCAAATTTAAAAAGGATCAACTCAAAAGAAAATATACAAGTGGATAATAGGTATACACAAAGATGCTCAACATCACTTATCATTGTGGGAAAGCAAATTAAACTCAAATGAGGGACTGCTACACACCTTTTCAAATGGCTAAAATCCAAAAAAGAGAGAACATTGTTGAGGATGCAGAACAACAGGAACTCTCTTTTGATGCTGGTAGGAAAACAAGATGGTGCACACGACACTTTGTTAGACAGTTTGACATTTCTTTCAAACCTTCATATGATATCACCATACAATCCACTAACTACACTCCTAGATATTTATCCAACTGGTTTGAAAACTTGTTCACACAAAATACAGCATATTGCACTTTATGTTTTTAAAAACTTTAAGATATGTGGCAACCCTGCTTCAAACAAGTCTATTAGTGCCATTTTTTCCAACAGTATATGCTTGCTTCATGTCTCTGTGTCACATTTTGATAATTCTTGCTATATTTCAAATTTTTTCTTTTTTATTATATGTACTATGGTGATCTGTTATCTTTGATATTACAGTTGTAATTATTTTGGTATTCCACAAACTGTGCCACCATAATTTAGTGAACATAATTGATAAGTGTTGCATGTGTTCTGACTACTCCACCAAATGGCCTTTCCCATCTCTCTCCCTCTCCCTAGTCTCTGAAGCACAATATTGAAATTAGGTAAACTAATAATCTTACTTTGGATGCTAAGTGTTCAAGTGAAAGGAATAATCATGTGTCTCTTACTTTAAATCAAAAGCTAGAAAGATTGGGAGAGGATGTGACTCAAGCAGTTGATAGCCTGCTTCCCACTGAGAGATCCTAGGTTTTGTCCCCAGTGCCTTCTAAAAACAGAAAAACAAACAACCAAACAAATGAAAAAACCAACTCAGGGGAGCTGATGTGTCTCAGTTGTTGAGTGCTGGCTTCCCACATACAAAGTCTGGGGTTCAATCCCTGGCCCTGATACCTTTTTAAAAAATTGGAAAGCTTAAGCTTAGTGAGGAAGGCATGTTAAAAGCTGAGATAAGCCAAGAGCTTGGCCACTTATGTCAAATAGTTAGCCAAGTTGTGAATGCAAAGGAAACTTTCTCAAAGAAATTAAAAATGCTACTTCAGTGAACACACTAATGATAAGAAAGTGAAACAGCTTTATTGCTGATATGGAGAAAGTTTTAGTTTGGGTGGAAGAGCAAACCAGCCACAACATTCCCTTAAGTGAAACCCTAGTACAGAGGAAGGCACTAACTCTCTTCTATTCAGTGAAGGCTGCAAGAGGTTAGAAGGCAGCAGAAGAAAAATTTGAAACTATAGGTTTAAGGAAAGAAGCAGTTTCCATTACATAAAAGTAAGTAGAAGCAAAAAGTGCTGATGAAGCTTTGCATAACATAAAAGTAAGAAGAAAATGGTGCCGATGTAGAAGCTGCACCAAGTTATCTAGAAGATCTAAGTAATGTAAGTGATGAAGGTGTGTACACTAAACAACAGATTTTCAATTTATATAAAGCAGCCTTATATTTGGAAGGATATGCCATCTAGGACTTTCACAGTGATCAAAGAGCAATAATATTTTGAAAAGAATCTTTTGTGAGCAGTAGTTCTCAACAGAGGGCTTAAAATATTTAGTAAACTGTGTTGTAAACATATGCTCTCTCATCCAGGCTTTTCTCTTCCATTTATAAAGCACAAGCAGAGTAGATTTAGCATAATTCTTAATGACCTTAATATTTTCAGAATGGTAAATGAGCAGTAGCTTCAAATTAAAGTCATCAGGTGCATCAGCCAGTAACAAGATTGTCAATCTGTCCATTGAAGTGTGGAAGCCAGGCAATGACTTCTACTCTCTAACTATGAAAGTCTTAGAGGGAATGGAAATCCTTTTGTTGTGGAGCCCATGCTTCGTGTCTGTGGTGAAGAGCTGTGCATGTAGTAACAAGATGAAGAAGAGGACTACTTCTCCTTATAGGAGAAAATTGGCTTCTTCCTTCAACAGGAGTAATTATATCAGGGTCAGTCTGAAGAGGATATCTTATTCCACATCTTCGCTTATTCCCTTGCACAAACTTGAAATCCATCACAGAAGAAGGAAAGATGTGCATCTTAGGAGAATTTCATTCTGTTTTGTTCAGTTTTTCCCCTGCAGAACAATGGCCCTTGATCATTACATTCCCTGTTTTTAGTTCAATTCCTTTGGTCTTTGTTTCTTGCTATTTGATGAGAAGTAGAAATTTTCTTTCAGAAGTCGACCGGTGGCCACTCAGGATTTTCTTCCACTCATGGGTGTTTATTCATGACATAGGATACTTCAGTGAAATATTGTCATGATGAATCCTTGATCACTATAGAGGTCCAGGTCCTCAAGGGAGCCAATTGCACTCAGGTTAACAGGACATCACAGTTGTGTAAACAGCCACAGGTGGACCTGGACATGAAGGCAGGAACATAAGGTGAGTTAAAGGAGGGCTGAGATGGATGGATAAGGCCAGTGTGTGCAGGAAGCCTTTGACAGGATCTATGCCTGTGATACTGGAAGCTGAGCATAGGAGAAAAGTTCTTAGCAGACTCAAATTTGAAGAAAGTAGTGAACAACAGAAGGAGAAGGATCCCAGGAGCCTCATCTCCATCTCTAGGCTCCTCTGCCCAGTATCAGGCCAGTCAATTATCAGGCCCTGGAATTTTACCCCACCCTACCACCTGCCCAACCAATGCCCAGTTTAGGCTCTGAAAGCAACACAATGGGACACCTGTGACATCAACCTCATCCCATATTTTCTTTGAGATGCCATAGATGTCTCATCCTACTGTCCCCTACCAGCTTCCACATCCATCTCTATCTATCTATCAGTTCTAGAGCTTCCGTAGATTCAGAAAATGTCCCACATTCACAGAGAAATGCTTGGCACTCAGAGAAAATAACTTGCCATGATCATGACACTAACTAGAAGAGAAGACCATCCTCATAAGAGGTACACAAGGCTGCACAACCTCCCAGAGACTACTACTTCCTAGATACCCAGGGTGTGGACCTCAGTCAGTAGTCAATAGGTGAATCAGTCCAGCAGTAGGGCTTGGTAAGAAAAAGATGGTGCACAAAACTGAATAATTGTTTAAAAGTGTTTAATAATGCACTATTTACAATTTTCATTACCTGCAATATCATAGAAGCAAATACCCAACTTTACTACCATTTTGTTCCATCTCTTTTCTCTGACTGTATGTACAATGTTCAATGGACATTCAATCCAATAACACATGTTTCCAGGACACTTGATTATCTGTTTGACACCCCTTCTGGAATGTTGATATGAGTCTATTGTCTTTCCTTTTACATACTCAAGCACATATTTTTTCCTGAAAGTCAGTTCCCTGGTTTAATTTCTGTAGTAGTTTTGTTTGTTTTAGTTACAACTGGAGCAGGATGAAATTATGAATATTAAATGAGATTCTTTACTGCCATTGCATGCCATATTTCCATGTGATCTTCCATTCCATTGATCCAGTGGCCTTTGCTGCTTGTTAGTGGGGACTATTAGTTTATGAGAAGATACTAAATCATAATATGGACAAAGAAGCCAGTCTCAGCTTTTGTGTTCTTTAAGAAACTAAAACAATAGATCCTGGAGACTGTGGACTTGCAAGTCCTTATTTACACTTCTGGGTTATCTCAAAATATAAAAAAAGTTCTGGAAACACCAGAGAATTTGGTATAAACCATACATTGTAAAGTGAATGAGTGAATACCTGGGTTACCTCCCCATTAGCTGAACAGTAAAGGTAGCCTATGTTGGGAGTTGGGATTTTGAAGAGAAATAATACTTGCTTTTAGGTGCTGGTGAACCACTAGCCATCCAGTGTCTACTTTCTTCCAAGGGCAACATGTGGGGCAAGGGTAATGCATGCTAGAATCCACAAATAGGTCTTCCCCAAAGACAAAAAGTTGTATAGAGAAAATCTACAGCACATGTAGCAGTATTCAAAAAGAAAAGATAATAAGGGAATGTGTAAATTGACCAAATCTCCTATGTTTACCTTACTTCCAAAGTATCAGAAAACCCTGTGTCCCCATAGGGCCAATGCAAATAGTGGAAATGTGGCTACTGTGTCTGAAGCAGCCTAGTGGTTAGGATGAGAATGCTCAGTTATCTCTTAGATCTGTTGACCAAAGTCCATTGTGAGGCCATGGAACTGGGGGATGAATGAAGCAGAATGAGTTGCACAACCAAAGCTCAAATGGAAATGGTAATCTCTGTGAACACCAGTGGAGGAAGTGATGTACAGAGATGAGACACCTTGTCCCAAGGCATAATGCCTCAATGTTCCATAAGTTCCCAAGAACTTAGATGGTTAGTAACAACTTTAAAAACATGAAAATTCATCAAAGGTATATTTGGTTGTATCATGGATTCCAAGGAGCAGTTGAGAGTCAAGCTTCAGGAAGGAAAGGACCCAGAGCTGGTCCAGGGACTTCAGTAGCAGGGGTTTTTAGAAACTTTTTCTAGACTGAATATGATTCAGCCACCAGTGACAACTAATCTCAATGCCTCAGTTTTCAATACTTGGAGAGTCTGATTCAGATGTTTTGGGTGACATGTGTTTCCTTGAAAAAATATACTGGTGTTGAGGATGGGGATCGTGGTGCAAACATCCCTCTACAGCATCCCACTGGGCTTTGAGTAGAGGGTGTGTTGGGAGCTGGGACACCATGCCAAGCTAGAGTAATGATGCCAACCATTTTCATAGTGTCCTTTATATTAACAATACTTTCTACTTAATTACCTGTGAATCAAGAAGGACAAGCATAAATTCTATGGCATTTTACAACTCTATCCACACTCAAAGTGGATAGTCTTCAAGAAGCAATGGTCTAGGTTGCTGAGTTCTCACTTCAATTATTTTTAACACAAAATTTTCCTTCCTGTGTTAGTAAAAACAAATATTTATCCTCAGTTTTCAACATATGAGTAGATATCAACTGTGTTCAACCGAGGTATCATTACAGATAATCTGATAATAGCTTCACATTTTATGGCTAAAAGTGACCTTTCACATCAAAATATGTTTCATTCTTTAAAAAAAATTAAGCAGTCTTATTACTAATTATCAAGAGAAGGTCTGGGGCAACTAGCAACACATGTAATTAAGGTTTGAATAGGTTTGGATTCTAGGTCTAACATTCATCCCATGAGATGAGCAATCATTTCTGGGTAAGAACTGAGGGAGTTATAAATCTGCCTCATCCATGAGATAAATATAAATTTAAAAAAAAACAATTATGAGCATTGCTTTTCTTGAAATAACCTCTTTTTAAAAGATTATTTTATAATAAGAGATTTGTAATGACTATTTGTAAGAATTACCTCCACCTAAATTTCCTCTTCTTCTGTTAATCTAATGTTAGCCTTGCAGCAACAGCCAACTGATCAGAATAGTAATCATTTACCAGCTAAGGTCAGAAGCTAACCACAAAATCTAGACACCCACAAACTGTAGTTTTCCAAATTTTATTGCAGACTCAGAAAGGTTGTAGAATGAACCTAGTGCCATTTTAGTTCATTATAACCGTGAAATCTACATCTCTGGGTAGGTTTTAGACATCATTTTCTGTACATGTGATGCATGACCAAGCATGTTAAAACATGCAGTGCTCTAGAGCATGTGCAAGATGCAACCCTCCCTACCTGTCCTCCTTGTAACCAAACCCCTTGAACTCCACCCTTATCAAGCCAATATAATGTTACTCCTTCTGCTGTTTAAGGAGGCTGATTTGAGGCTTTGTCTGTCTCCAGACCTACCCTGACTTCATAAACTTTCTCTTGCATGGCCAAACCTTGGTTTGGACCACAATTTTCTGTGCCAGGCAAAAAAGAACCCAGGGAACTCACATGAGTCCCCTTCAAATTGGAACCCTAGATGGGCCCTTGCAGTTCCTGAGAAGATTGCTGCCCAGTGGACTCATCAGAGCTTTTAGTCCTGAGAGCCAGGAATGGGTCCCTCTAGCCCCTGGGTGTCACTGTCCAGACAGCTACAGCTCACCAAGGGAAACAGCAAAACTTCCTCCTTGACTCTGGTGAGTGGCTTTAAGATTTAACTGAGTGGTTACTGTGGATGTGGGTTTAAATCTCCTGCCAAAGCTGTAAGTAGCTTAACTGCTCTTGGTTTATTGGTTTGTTGGTTTTGTAGACACCTACAGTATCAGGGGAGAAGCCCCCTGGTAGAGTATGCCCCACCTAACATTGGCTAATAAATTGGCTACAGTTTTGGTATGGGTTTATTGTGGTGTCTTGGAGGAAACAGGGGGAAGCTCATAAATTAAAACAGAGATTTGAAGTAAAAGGAAAAGGTCCTTTCACTGTATTTTGAATAATTGGGTACAATTTGGCTAAGAACCGATGACTAAGAAAAGAATGATTTCTCTGTGCAAAACTGTATAGCCTCAATACTAAAAGTAGCCTGATAAGAGATCTCTTGATTACAATGACATCTTGCAATTAGAACTGTCCTCCAATATGGAGGTGATATACTCATTGCCAGTAAAACTCAAGAAGCCTCAAATAAAAACACTGTAATGATGATAAAGAGACTAGTTGTAAAGGGATATAAAGTATTAGGATCAAATTACACAAACCCGTGTTAAATATCTTGGTTTTGAGCTATCAGAGGGACAAAGGGCCCTGTTGTTCAGTTGAAAAGAAGCCTTATGCTTAGTGTCAGAGCCTAAGAACAAAAAGGAACTCAGAGGTTTTCTCAGCTTGGCTGGTTACTGTAGGATGTGGATACCAAATTTTTGACATATAGCCAACCCACTAAATGAGGCCCTTAAGGGAAATGAGAAAGAGTCCCTAGTCTGGACACTAAAGTTTGCATTTGCTTTCAGAGCCTTAAACAGAAGTTACTGCTCCAACTTTGGGACTACCTAATCCTATGAAAAATATTCCATTTGTTTGTGCATGAGTGCCAAGGAGTAGTGTTAGGAGTCTTTACACAGCCTTTTGGAGGCAAAAGATCCAGTGGACAAAGGGTGGCCAGTTTGCCTAAGAGCTGTGGCAGCCACCTGTGGCCTTTTGTAAGAAACTGGTAAGTTTACCTTGGGTAGCCTACAGTGATTTTTACTCCCCACTATATTTTAACATTGTTAGAACAAAATGGGGGCATTGGCTCACTATGGGAAGATTAAATGAGTACCATGCTTGATTGTTGGTCACCCCTGTCTAACTCCTAAATGTGATTGTGTACAGCTAATTGATGAGGTATATTCCAGTAGAACAACTCACAGATGTGCTCTTCTTTGACCCAAACCTAGCATTTATTTAAAGATGGAAGCAGTTTTATGGATCATGAAAAGCAGTGCACCAGGCATACTATCATTACTCTCAATGAAACATTGGAAACTGAGGCCCTACCTGATGGAACACCCAAATAATGACTGGAGTAATAGCTCTGATCTGAACCTTATTAACTGGGCATGGGAAAGAAACTCACCATCTACACAGACTTAAGGCATGCCTTTGCAGTATTACATGCACATGGGGCCATATGGAAAGAACAGGGACTGCTCAATTCTGCCAATAAAAACAAAACATATGTCATTTAATTCTTAAATTGTTAGAAGTAGTTATGCTTCCCAAGGAATTGATAGTAGTCCACTATAAAGGACACCAAAACAGACAATACCAGTGAAGTTAAAGGAAATCACTTTGCTGATCAAGCAGGCAAAACAGTAGCCAAGCAACCTTGGAAGTCATTAATATTTATGGCTTCTTTAATAACACACACCTCAATAAAAGCTCAACCTCCAGGTATATGAAAAACACTTATCAAGAACCACAAAAAATGACTGGCTAATGAGGGAAGATTAAAAGGATAGCAAAATCCTGCTCCCCAAGAACTTAGTCAAATCTCTTGTCTTGCCCTTTCACAAGCAGAGCCATTATGCAAAAGGGACTATGCTTGAGTGGATGCCCAAATTTCTAGCTAGTCCTAAATTACAAAGAACTATTCACACTGTCAATGCCCTATGTGTCACTTGTACTAAAAATAACCCTCAGATTAATCCTTTAACTTTAAAAAAAGGAGTATAATTTCAAGGTTTGCAAGGAGGAGAGGATTGGCAAATTAACTTCATTGCAGTGCTCAAAGCACTGGGAAATTTCAAATAATTGTTAATTTTTGTAGACACCTTCACTGGATGGGTGGTAGCCTTACTTTGCTGATCACAAAAAGCTCAAGAGTTGGTAAGAATTTTACTTAAATAATTCCAAGATTCAAACTTACTATTTCTATACAAAGTGATAACATAGCAGCATTTATTTCTAAGGTAACCAAAGATGTATCTGAATTGTTCAATATACATTAACATTTGCTTTCTCCCTGATGGTCTCTTCTACTGAGTGAATGAATCACATTTTAAAAGAAACCATAATTAGGATTTGTTTAAAGACTGAACTTCAAGTGAGATAAAACCTTGTCCATTGCCTTGGTGAGATTAAGAACTGCTTCCTGAAGAGGACTTGATTTTAAGTTCCTATGAAATGACTTATGGAAGGCTAATTCTTAAAAATGAATATGCAGGTAACATGCATGCTAGCTTTGAATTAGCTACTATCCAATATGTTAGATCTTTGGGGTGCAAACCTGTATAAAATCAAAAACTTTGACTCTAACCATCTTAATTCCCCTTCATGCCCTCCAGAATCTCCCTCACTGTAGAGGATTTACCATCATCTTTTCATGCCTTCTAGAGACTCTGGACCACCCATAATGGCCATTACTTGTCCATGAGCTTCTAATGCAAGAAGCCATCTGTTGCAGTTGGGCAGTTTGATATAATTATGAATTCCAAAAATATAATTGTGTCATGCTTGTAAACAGATCTGTTAATCTGAGCATGATTAAGTTATAATTAGGGTGTTGACTGGGCCACATCAGTAGGGTGTTGAGCCCCAACCCTTGGTGGGTGGAGAATCAAATATAAAAGGCATGGCAAGAAAAGAGGTGAAGCCATTTTTGAGAAGCAGTTTTGATGATGGAGAGAAGGCCCCAGGAGAAGAGAAGTGAGCCATTTGCCTGAGAGTCTACAGCTGACCTTGTGGAGGAACCAAAGAAGCTAAGACCAGAGACAAATGCAGCCCCAGGAAGAGAGGAATCCAAGAAGCCTGAACCCTGGCAAACATTGGCAGCTGTCTTGCCCCAACACATGGCAATGGACTTTGGTGAGAGAAGAAACTTAGCACTTTATGGCCTGGTATCTGTGGATTTCTACTCCAAATAAATACCCTTTATAAAGACCAACCCATTTTTGGTATTTCACATTAACACCCCCTCCAGGGACTAATACACCATCCTCCAGGGACATTGCTATTTGCCAATATAGTGCAATTGCTAGCCACATCCTGGACTCTCCTGGAAATAGAGACTCTCACAGGCCTTTGTATCCAGATTTCCATTGTGCCTTGTTTCAAAGAATGAGCACCCTGCAAGCTCAACACAGCAACTGAGTCTTCCTTGCTATACTTAGTGCCAAATCTGGATTCTCTGGCATATCCTATCTGCAATAGAAGTTGCCTCTTCTTTCATCAGTCCCTTGAAAGATGCCACAGTGCTGGACGAAGTCACCACTTTTGCAGATCCCTTGGCTACCTGGAACGCCCCCTGGGATCAACTGAGTGAAGAGTGAAAGGAATCCATACACTTTATAGATGTAATCACTGCCATCAAACATTATAGGCATCACTGAAGACCTGTTGCTTTATGCCCTTTAACTGAGATGCCCAAGACAAAGTTTGGGATTCAGGTGTCAACACAATTGGCCAACCAACTTCTCTTAGTACTAGATTCCCTAGCCAACAATATGCACCCTCAGCACATTTTTACAAACTCTTGGGCCACTATAAATGGTCTGGATATCTGGTCTGACCAAATACAACAAGAAAAATTTATTATCCAATGTTGTCCCTTAATAGATGGACTGATCAAATAATTGGCCTCAGAGAGACACAACATATAAATCAAAGACACATATGTCTCTACACAAAACTAAGGCCACAATGCAAGATCTCAGCAAGCCATTCCTTATCAAATTTGTAGTTTCAGACATTATTAAGTCACCAAGGCAGCCAGTTCACTTTCATAATACACAATTCCAGATTCTTGGAGAAGGCTTTCAAAAGAATATTCACCTTATTGGCTTAAGTTTGCAGGTCTCAAAGAGTACCATAATGGCTTACTTAAGTTTAAATTCAATTAAATTAAACATGCTATATTTTATTCATCAAACACCAGTGAGGGATTGTGAGGAAGTGTCTGACTCCAATATTTTGCTACAGACATATCTTAAACCTCACCTCTTTATCTTCCCCTTAAATGTTCAAATGAAGGATGCTCCTGATTTTGTGCAGGATCCCTCATCTCAGCCTCAGCCCCTAACCATGATGAAAACCCCAAGCCTTTCCTTGCCCTTTCAAGTCATTTTTGGACTTGTTTGGAAAGCCTGAACTGCTCACCCTAGATTACCTCATTATGTGAGTAGTGAACTTTTTTATACCCTCCTGTTGTATGAAAAGCATCATCCATTTCATTTTCCATATCAAATTTTGTGCAGTAGTCCATATTGTTTTAATGTGTTGCCACTACAGTGGGTGTGGGAAGAGTGATGTTGGATGTTGCAGAATGGGTTGCAATGTGTGGATTTTAATTGCACAATGAGTTTGCAAAGAGGGAGAAATAACTGGCACAGAAAAGTGTGTAAAAAGGTGGATGTGGGTAGAACAGAGGTTGTGTGCAAGGCATGTTTGTTAAACCAATGTTCATGAATTGATAGCTGAATTGTGCAGGGAGGTTGAAAGAGTAAGGCATAGCCTTTTTGGGCAATGTGCATAAGATCAGAGACAACCTGGAATGATTGGAAGTTTAATGGTTGCAAAGGTTTTGCAAAGCACATAAATTGACACAGTTGGTGTGCATGATTGATAGGTGAATGTAACAACTTGGTGTTTAAGCAGTCATATTTGAATGATACAGTACTGGTGTGTAAGGATTTTTAAATAAAAAGCAATGACTCTGGAAGGTGTGATATTGAAATGGCACAGTATAGGTGTAACTTTTATTCATTGTACCCATCTGTGCTATTCAATTTTCACTTGTTACACAAAATTGATGCCATTGCCCTCCACTTTCTGCATACTCACTATGTGCCATACAACTATGATTCCATCCTCTGTAATTCCATACTACCGCTGTAATTCAACACCCACAGCATGCTCTTCCATTCTCACCATCCAACATCCACTCTTGCACTCTGCATTGAAATTTCAAACCTTGAATATCTTCCATTTGCTATTTGACCATAATTCCTTGCAAACCCACTGTGTTCTATTCAGCTTACAATGTCATATACCCATTGTGCTTCATCCAATTTTTGTTTCAGACAATCCTCCCTGTGCTTTTCAACTTAACTTATTGCATAGCAATACTTTTACCTCCATTTCCTCTCTGCACAGCAATGGTTTCATTCTACCCTTACCTCAAGTATTGGCACCTTTTGCAATACTAGATCACCTTGAACACCCATTCTGTATCAACCAAATATGAATTCTGGCACACCCAGAAGATCTATTTGACTATCAAATCTGCATGCCCATTTTCTTGTTCAAATTATACACCTTGAGCACTCTTTGTGAACTGTTAAAATTCCAGTCATTATACACTTCACTCAGATATTAACCTCTAATCACTATACAACTAGGTTGTAGCATTCTTTTATACTACCTGAACATCCACTCTGTTCCCCTGAATTATAATCCCTCTCACCTCACTGTTTGTGATTCAACAACCACTAATTACATACCTATTAATTACCACCCAATGTTCATGCTTGCACCACTGTTCTCTGCCATTCAATAATACATCCTTAAAACTAGCCATAACTTTTCTGTTGCAACCTTTGGGTACTAATCAATACAAACTCCTTGCATATTCTCTACAAATCATCCAACTTAAAATCACTGCACTCAATCTTTTTTTAACTTTATTTTGTACATTTAATTGAAAATATAAACAATTTAAAACTAAAAAGAAACACAGTTGAATGAAAACATACATTTCTCTATTAAATGTACTGGATACATATAAATTTTTTGAATCATACAATATGTTACACAATATATTTGGATCATAGTAATGCAATCAAAGAGTATTTTTCCTTTTGTGTTTGGCTTGCTTGACAGTGTAGAACTAAGATATTTCATCCACTAATCCATGCACACCCACTCTGTGCTATTCAATCATCATTCCTTGCAACCCACATTTCAGTTTAAATTCCTTGCACATCAAGTGTTCTTCATGGTACAGCCATTTGGCAAAACACCTGATTATATTATTCAATTTACACACTTTACACAGCAAGGCTATGCTATGCCCTTCATTCATTGAACATGCTCACTTGTGTGTTGTTTCACAAATTCTCCAAACACATTCACTCCATGCAATTCCTTTATCACTCCTTGCATTCTCAAGTGTGCTATTAAACTTTCACTTCTTTCATGCCTATTGTACACCAGAAAAATACATGATTTGCAAGCCCACTCTGTGACATTCCATTTCCCTTCTTGCAATCCACTGTATTCTACTCAACTCTATGCTATTCAAACACACCTGTTGCATAATCTCACTGGCTTCTTAATTGTAGTCATTACAAACCCTCCCTAAGCCACTCAACTGTTTCTCCTTGCAAATCTGCTGCTAGTAACTAAATAGCATCTCCTTGTAAACCAATTCTGTATCATCCAACTATGGCCTCTTGAAATCCAGATGTACAATTCACCTATCATTCTCACAAACCCAATGTGTGATACTCAATTTATGTATTGCACACACATCTCAACCTATTAACTTTCCAATTATTACATGCTCTCCGAGCTAGTCGATTTTTACTCATTGCACAAGGCTGTTCCATGAACTTTCACTCTTTTAGCAGTCACTCTGTCACAATCTATCACTTTCAGCATATTTTTGTGTGCAATTCAAAATCACTTCTTTAATTAAATCATTATCTACAGGAGCAGACTCTAGGCTGCCCTCTTAAGTTCAGATCCAGAAACAAATCATAGAATTGGATTGCTGAGGGAGCTGCTGCCACTGTTGTTCCCAGGCCCCACAGCATTTGCTATACTTGAAAAGTTACCACATTAGGAAACTGCTTCCACCTCCATAGACGTTGGAGGAACCAATTAAACACATCTGACATGGTACTCACTGGACATCAGATATCCCTACATGCCATTGCCATCTCATATTGCTCACTTCTTTCTTATGCCATGTGGGGCAAACACTTCCATGGATGCTAGGAAATTGGTGGGATCCTAGCTGCAAGGGATTCTGGGAAATACAGTGTTTAGGTTTGCAGTGTCTGTAATACTAAGAATTATGTTTACAAGGTCCTTGGCATGGATATGGAGTGAGTCAACATGAAATATGTCTCACCTTATGAATGTAAGATAATTATGGGATTTGAGTTTCACTTAATCTTCCTTCTCACTAACATATTCAGAGAAATGCTCTACCTGCCTGTAATGAAATTACATGAGTAAATAATTATTATTACTATGTGTATATTAAATTTCTCAATGAATCTTTTTCCTTTTCCAATTTGAGACATTCAGCACAAACAGAAAGTCATTTCTGAATTCCTTTCCTCTAAGGGACATGTATTAGTATGCCAAAGGGATGATGATGCAAAGTAAGAGAAATCTGCTGGCTTTTTTTTTTGGGGGGGGGAATCTTACAGATACAAGGCCCTAAAGAGTGCACATCAAGATTGCTTTCATGCCAAAGTCAGTTGCCACGTGTTGAAGCAAGATGGCTGCTGATTACTGCCTGGCCTCTCCTTTCCCTCTGGGTTTCCAGTCTTCTCACTGCTGGTTAGGGATCATCTCTTAGGGATTCCCCTCTCTCTTGGCATAGGACTCATGTCTTTCTGGGCTTTCTATAACAGGCAAATGGCTCATCTCTCTCCAGGATCCCAGGATCAAAAATGGAAAATTTCCCTCCACTTTTGTGTGTCTTCTTGAGTGAGTGTCTGTTTATATCAGCCCACCAAGGGGATGGGGACATAACCGAAGTCATGCTCTACTGATGTGGTCAAATCAAAAGACCTAAATTGATTTAATCAAGTAAACTTAAACCCTTTGAATTTAATACAAAGGGTATCACACTCAGAGGCATAGATTAGTTTACAAACATAATCTTTCTTTTTTTGGGCTTCATCAGTAATCTCAAATTGCCACCATGCACCCTCTGAATCCCAAAAAGACATTACAATATTTCAAAAAAACCTTAAATCCTTTCAGTAGCAATGTTCAGTAAAAAATCACATCATAATTAGTTACAGGAATACAGTTGATCTTGGGGCAAAGTCCCCTCTGGCTGTAGACCTGTGAAACTTTCAAAACAAGTTATCTGCTTCCAATATACAGAGAGACAGAAATAAGACAAACATTTGCATTACCACAAGATGAATTTCAGAGGGAAATATGCAGCACAGGTCCCCAACAGTTCCAAAAACCTGCAGGGCACACTTCGTTAGATTTCCGTCTGAGAGCCATTTTTATGATGATGGTTTCTTCTCCTGGAGACCTCATGGGGGCCCACCCCTCCCACTGCCTTGCTAAATAGCCACTTTCATGTTTCCACCCTCATCAAGCTTCTCGGTGGTGACTGAGTTCCAGACCCCACCCTCCAAGAACATTGAGTTGATGGCCACTGTATTAATCAGCCAGAGGGGTGCTGATGCAAAATACCAGAAATCTGTTGCTTTTTAAAGGATATTTATTTGGCATAGAAGTGTACAGTTACCAGGCTATGAAGCACAGATCACTTCCTCACCAAAGTCTATTGCCATGTGTTGGAGCAAGATGGCTGCCTACATTTGCAAGGGTTCAGGCTCCCTGGGTTCCTCTCTTCCTGCAGCTTGTTTCTCTTTGGGCTCAGGTGATCTGCTTTCTCCACAAGAGGAGCTGGAGACTATCAGTCAAATGACTCATCTCTCTTTCTGAGGCCTCTGCTTGTGTTTAATGGAGACTTCTCTCCTTCCTCACATATCTGCTTCTCTGTGTGTTTACTTCCCAGGCACCAGGATCAAAACTCCTATGTTCCCTGCCATGTCTTTTGTCTGTGAGTCCCCACCCACCAAGGGGGTGGTGATTCAATGTCCTACTGATGTGACCCAATCAAAGCCTTAACCAATTTTTCATCAATTAAAAGTGAAACCTCTGAATCCAATATAATCTAATATGCTCAGAGTGACAGACCAGTTTACAAACATAATCTGATATCTATTTTTGAAATTCATTAACAATATCAAACTTCCATGTTTTACCCTCTGAATTCCAAAAAGACATTACAATATTCAAAAAACCTTATTTCAGTAACAATATTAAGTACAAAATCATATCATAATCAGTTTAAAGAAATACAGTTTCTCTTGGGGAAAAATCCCTTCTGCTGTAGACCTCTGAAACTTATAAAATCATTTATCTCCTTCCAATACACAAATTGACAGGCAAAGAATAACCTTTTTCATTACCATAAGAAGAAATTGTGAGGGAAACATGAGTCATGGGTCCTCTACAGTTCAGTAAACCTGCAGGACATACTTCATTAGATGTCAAAGTCTGAAAATCATTCTTAAAATGATGGTTTCTTTTCCCTGGGGCCTCTTGAGGACCCACACTTTTCACAGGATTGGTCAACAGCCTTTTCTTGGTTCCACCTTCATTAAGCATCTGGGTGTCAATCAAGCTCCAGACATCACCTTCTAAGAGCGCTGGAGTAATTGCCACACTTTACCCAATCTTTGGGTTAGAGTCTTAACCCCTCTAGTACAGTGAAATGAAGACAACATGCTCTCTAACTTTTGGCATACAGGTGCAACCTCCTCAGAACAAGTTGACAATCTGGCCTTCCCTAATACATAAGGGATAGAGCCAACCCTCTCAGACCTATGGGGTTGTGAACTTAACCTCCCTAATCCTTGTGGAATGTGCTTCACCCTCTCTGTACCTTGGGGCAGCAAAACTCTCCCCAAACATTGGGCAGGAACATCTACCCTCTTCAACTGCTGTGGCAAACACTTACTCTCTGCACACATGGGTAAGGTTCTTCTTGGCCCAAGCAATGTCTTAATTCCAAATCTCAGCTTCCATGGTTTTCCTCTTGAAGTTATTTCCCCTTCAGTGTCTCCCTTCCATGTCTCTTTTAGTCCAAGCCAACAGTAGTTTTGCTCATACAGGTCTCTCAAAAAGCTTGTTGGTTTAACATACAAGAAGCAGGGGTCCAAACATCAGACAGTAATACTTTCCACAAGTCTTTCCTGGATAATTGCATCTTCAATCCTGATTTACAAGTTCCAAGTTTAGTTAGGTCCTCAAATGGGGCCCAATCATCTGGGGGTTTGATTTCCAGAGGCTTGGAATTTCTGGAATCAGTTTCTGGTTTCTTTGTGCCCAACAATTCAGTCCTCAGCTTATCCCTCTCATGTAGCATTTGTCTATATGTGGCAAGGAGAAGCCATGCCACATTCTCTGGGTTTACTTTGGAAAGTTCTTCAGTTAACTGCCCAGGCTTGCCATTTTCAAATTCTGTCTTCCATAAAACATTAGGAGCCAATCTTGTTAACTTCTCTGTGACTTTAAAACATGGACCACTTTTCCTCCAGTTTCTAATAATACTTTCATTTACTTCTAAGGTATCATAAAAAATCTCTTTGGCATCCATATCCCTATCAACAGTCTCTTCAAAGCACTCTAGATCTTTTTGACCAAGAACCTCACAATTACTCCAAAAAATACCCCTTACCCATATATAAAACCATTCCAGCATTTTGGTAATTGCAAAACACAAACCCACTCTCTGGTACCAAATTCTATATTAGTTAGCCAAAAGGGTCCTGATGCAAAATACCAGAAATCTGTTAGGTTTTATAAAGGGTACTTATTTGGGGTAGAAGCTTACAGTTACCAGGCCATAAAACATAGATTAATTCCCTCACCAAATCTCTTGCCATATGTTGGAGCAAGATGGTTGCTGATATATGCAATGGTTCAGGCTTCTTGGGTTCCTATCTTCCCAGGGCTTGCTTCTCTTCAGGCTCAACTCCTCTGTTTTCTCCACAAGGGCAGATATAGACTATCAGGTGAATCAATTTTCTCTCTTCCTGAGGACTCTGCCTGTCTTTAATGGAGACATCTCTCCTTCCTCATGTATCTGCTTCTCAGTGTGTTTACTTCCCAGGCTCCAGGATCAGAACTCCTAGCTCTGTTCCCAGCCATGTCTTTTCTCTGTGAATCCCCACCCACCAAAGGGGGTGGGGATGCGATGTCCTACTAATGTGGCCCAAAGCTTTAATCATTATTTAATCAGGTAAAAGTGAAACCTCTGAATCCAATATAGTCTAATATGCCTGAAGGGACAGACCAGTTTACAAATATAATCCAATATCTATTTTTGGAATCATAAACAATATCAAACTGCCAAAGCCACTGTTTCCCCAATCTTTCATGTACAGTCTCAACCCCCTTAGTACAGTGAGTTGACAGCAACATACTCCCTAATCTTTAGCACAATGAGGTGGCATTCTGACCTCCCCTAATCTGTGGGGAACAGGCCCAACCCCCTCAGACCCTTAGGGTGGTGATCTCACACTCCCCAACCTATGGGGAACAGGTCCAACCCTCTCAGAACAATGAAGTTGTGACCTAACACTACCCAACCTATGGAAATAAGCCCAACCCTTTCAGACAAGTGTTGTGAAGGCCTAACTCTCCCTAAGCACAGGTAAATGTACTCCACCCTCTCTGTAGCCTGGGGTGGCAAAACTCTCCCTGAACAATAGGCTGAAATATCCACACTCATCAAGATCTGTTACAAACTCACCCTCTTTGTACATATGCATGGGGTCCCTCTCTTGGCCCAAGAAGGTTTCTTAATTCCAGAACTCAGCTTCCACTGGCTTTCCTCTTAAAGCCTTTTACCTTTCCACCTCACCCCTCACTGGACTTTCTTTTAGTCTAGGCTGACAATGGTTTTGTTCATACAGATCTTGCCAAAAGCTTGTTGGTTTAGCGTGCAGGAAGCAGGGGTCCAAGCTATCAGACAGAAATACTTTCCACAATTCTTTCCTGGGTAACTGCATTTTCAATCCTGATTTACAAATTCCAAGTTTAGTTAATTCCTTAAATATAACACTATCAACCGGGAACTTAATTTCCAGAGGACTGGAATTTCCAGAATCAGTCTCCTGTTTCATTGTGCCCAACAAATCAGTTGGCAACTTAGCATTTTGCTATAAAGTTTCCACAAAATACAGCATCCAAGATAATACCTTTTCCTATAAAAGGCCTTTAAATATATAAAATGGCTTTTACATGATAAGGTGTTATTCTTCTCATTAAAAGTAGTATTAAGATTTTAATTCATTTTTCACTACTGTAAACAGATTTATTTTTCACAAGAAAAGTTAGAACAATTTTCAGATCTGCTCTCAAATTTTCTGCCTGGAAGTTTGCTAACTTCCAGCCCAATGGGTCCTAGGCATCCAAGATCCTCTGTCCTCCCAAACATGACATTCCTGGTGTTTCATCCCACCATTTCCCTTGCTAATGTACTCCTTTTTTCAGTAGTTTGTTTTGTCAAGTCTATGCAAATAGCCTCATGGGCTTTTTCCATGTTAGGTAAAGCTCATAGAAATAATCAGGTGGTGGAAAGTCTGTCCTTGTATGTTTTAAATACTAATAAATTTTTTAATCTATTGTGCCAGACAACTAAGTTTCTACAGACATATGCATTTACTCCACTTAAATTCCCCCATACCCACTCTAAAACCCTTGAGATCTTATGCCAAGGTTGGTCTGGTCATCATTCTGGCTCAGATATCATCTCCTCCCCCTGAAGTTTCTCATCCAAATCACTCAATCGTCAGTGTCCTATATTTTCACTTCAATTCCACTCCTGATACTAGCTCAGGTTGGATCACATAAGGATATGATATGACAAATGAGGCCCAAAGCAGTTAATGCAAGTAATTTCTTTAAAACCTTATACACCAAATTACAGGTGTTGAAGAAAGAGTATGTCCATTAAAGAGTCATAAAAATTATCACAAAAAACTGAGGGGACTGTTCTAGTTTCAAAGGTTAAGGAGAGATTTAACAATCAAATGTATTGAATTAACAGCAGGAATGAAATAAGATCTCCAGATTTTCTAGTTGGGAAAAGAGGTTACATACAAAGGACCAGGATTTAAAATGGCATCTGATTTCTTAACAACAAATCTGTGTGCCATAAAACCATGGAAGTAGGCACTTCCAGCAGTAAGAAGTGGCATGGGATATACATGAGCATATAAGTAATTCCAGGTAAAATGCATCAAACATATTTATATTTTTATATGCATTATTTCATACAAAAATAAGTGTGATCCTTATGTCTTATTGCCCAAAAGGAATATTGAAAGGAAGGGAGCATATTAAGTATATGGTGAAGTAGGACTTTCCAGGGTCCAATTTCTGCTCCCAGGGGTGACTTGAGCTTCGGAGTTGAAAATTGGTGCTGGAAACCAGATCATGCAACATAGGAAAGTTCAGTGAAATTGTTCCATTGAGACAAGATCATCAAAGGAGCCACAATATTAATGAAAATATGTACTAAATAAATTCATCCCCCAATTTATCTCTCCTGGTGAATTCAGCTGGGGAAAAATGTTATCTGTAATAATGGCCTTCCCTCCCACATAACCCAGCAGTCCCACTTATAGATATATACCCAAAAGAATTGAAAGCAGGAACTTGAACAGATATTTCACACTAACATTCATGGCAGCATTATTCACAAATGGCAAAAGATGTAAGCAACCCACATGTCCATCAACCAATGAATGGATAAGCAAAATGTGGTATATACACACAAACTAATATTATTCAGCCATTAAAAGGAATGAATCTCTGACAAATGTGACAACTTGGATGAACCTCAGGTTGAGTAAAATAAGCCATATACAAAAGGACCAATATGGTTTGAAATAATTACTTCTTATAGGTCCAAAAATTGAAAGCCAAGAAAAGTAATGATAAATCTATGCTATGGGAAATGCAATGTATAAAGATATAATTTGCAACATGTACAAATAAAGGTGGGAGTTGGAGAAGAATAAGATAAGTGTATGTGTATGTTATTGAAATTAGGTTGGTATCAAATCAACATGATTGTTATAGATTTAGGGTATAAAATATTGACCCAAGGGTAACCACAAAAAATACGTGAAAAATTTATTCAGAAAGAAATGAGAAGGGACTCAAAGTGGTGTCATACAAAAAATCATATGATATAAGCTATTAATGGATGAATTTAAGGTCATAAAAGGTATAAGACTTACAAAGACAAAATAACAAAATGGCAGAAATGACTGTAAATATAAATGGATTAAGCTCTCCAGTCAAAATACAGAGATTGACAGAATGGATGACAAAGCATGTCCAAACCATTTGTTATTTATATGTGACTCTTCTTACATTCAAAGACACAAGTAGGTGTAAAAAAAAAGGATGGAAAAATATATACCATTCAAATAGTAACAAAAAGAGCAAAAATAGGTATATTAATAGATAAAATAGGTGTTAATTAAAAACTATTCAGAAGCAGAAAGTCACTATATACTGATAAAAGGGCCTATTCAACAAAAAAGCATAAAAATTATAAATACATATGTATGAAATGACAGAGCCCAGAATACATGAAGAAAATATTGACAGATTGAATGAAGAAATATATGGTTCTTCATAAATAGGATATTTCAATACATTGAATAATGGAGCAGATATATAAACAGAAGTTCAATAAGGAAATAGAAAACTTGAATACTCTTAAACATGGAGGCCTTACAAAGATAGATAGATGATAGATAGATAATAGATGTATGGATAGATAGATAGATAGATAGATAGATAGATAGATAGATAGATAGAATAAATCCATCACAAAACAGCAGCAGAATACACATTCTTTTCTAGTGCACATGGATCATTCTCCAGGACAGACCATATGTTAGTTCAAAATCTAGTCTCAATAGATTCAAAAATCTTAAAATCATGTGATGTTTCTTCCTTAACCAAAATGGAATTAAGCAGCCAAATTTCAATAACAGGGAGTAGTAGAAAATTCACAAATAAGTAGAAATTAAACAATGTACATTTAAACCATCAAAGAAGAAACCATAAAGAAATTAGGAAATATCCTTAGGTGAATGAAAAGGATAACAGAACATACCCAACCTTATGGGATACAGCAAAGGCAATGCTGAGAGGGAAATATATAATTCTAAATGCTTATAGTAAAAAAAAGAAAAACTCAAATCAGAGATCTAATCTCACAACTGGAGGATTTATGAAAAGAAGAGCAAACTAAACCTAAAAGTAGGTAGAAGAATGAAAATAAAGAAGTAGTGATAAATCCAGTACAGAGAAAAAATGAGTAGAGATAAACAACTATACCAAAAATTGTTTCTTTGAATAGACTGATGAAGAAAGCAAAATTAACAAATGGAGTACAACAGCAAAACAAAAATATTCAGTAGTATTTCTCTACATTAGTAATGAAAATTCTGTAGAGGAATTCAAGGAAAAAAGCAACTTACAATAGCAAGTAATAGAATCAAACAGCTATGACATTTGTGGCTGTTTGACATTGTTTATGAATTACAAAAATAGGTATTGGATTATGGTGGTAAACTAGTCTGTCCCTCCAGGCATATTAGATTATATTGGATTCAGAAGTTTCACTTATACATAATGAAATTGTGACTTGGGCTTTGATTGGCCCATTTCAGTAGGACATTGAAAACTACATGGCAGAGAAGAGAGTGAGAGTTTTAATGCTGGAGCCTGAGAAGTAAGCACATAGAGGAGCAGACAGAAAGCTTCATTAAACACCAAAGAGATCCCAGGAAGAGAGATGAGCCATTTCCCTGAAAGCCTTCAGCTGGCCTTGTGGAGAAAGCAGAGCAGCTGAGCCAGGAGAGAAACAAGCCCTGGGAAGAGAGGAACCCAGGAAGCCTGAACACTTGGCAGACATCAGCAGACATCTTGCTCCAACATGTGGCAACAGACTTTGGTGAGGGAAGTTACTTATACTATATGGTCTGGTAACTGCAAGCTTCTACCCCAAATAAATACCCTTTATAAAACCCAAAAGATTTCTGGTATTTTGCATCAGCACCCCTTTGGCTGACTAATACATCATTGTTAAAAGAAATCAAAGCAAACCTTTATTAAGGGAAGGAAATTCCATGTTCATGGATTGGAAGACTAAATATTAAGATGTCAATTCTATACAAGTGATTTACAGATTCAGTGCAATCCCAATAAAATTTCTAATAGGCTTCTTAGAAGAAATTGAAAAGCCAATCATAAAATGTATATGGAATGATAGGGGTCCTGAATAAAAAATCATCTTGAAAAACAAAGGTGAAGTTGGAGGATCACATTTCATCCTATGAAAACTTGTTACAAAAAGCCACAGAAATCAAAACTGCATGGTAGTGGCACAAGGAGAGACATACAGATCATTGGAATCTGAGAATTCAGAAGTAATCTAATTACTTTTGACAAGGAAGCCAAATCCACTCAATTAGGAAAGAATAGACTTTAGCAAATGGTGCTGTGAAAATTGGATGTCCATATTCAAAAGAACGAAGGTGGATCCCCACCTCCGACCATATACAAAAATAACTCAAAATGAATAAAAGAACAAAATATAAGAACTAAGACTATAAGACTCAAAAGAAAACATTTGGAAGCATCTTCAGGACATTGTATTAGGCAATGGTTTCTTGGTCTTTACACCTGAGCACAAGCAACAAAATAAAAAATACATAAATGTAACCTGATCAAATTAAAAATAAAAGGTTTTACGCATCAAAGGACTCTCTTGAAAATAAAAGAACAACCTACAAAAGAGGGGGGAAATTGGGGCACCACCAATCTGATCCGGGTTTACTATCCAGAATATTTAAGGAAATGTACAACTGAACAACAAAACCAATTTAAAAATGGGCAAAAGACTTGAAGAGACATTTCTCCAAAAATGATGTACAAATGGCCAAAAACACATGAAAACATGATCAACATTATTAGCCATCAGTGAAATGCAAATCAAACCGCAGTGAGATACAATTTCACACACACTGGAATAGCTAGAGTTTTGTGTTTTTTTTTAAGTCAAATTACAAATGTAGGATGTGAAGTAATAAGAACACTTATTCTTTGTTTTGGGGAATATAAAATGAGACAGCCACTATGGAAGACATATTAGCAGTTCCTCAGAAAATTAAGTGTAGAATTCCCATATAAGCTGGTAATACCAAAAAAATTGAAAGCAGGAACTCAGACAGACGTTTGTACACTGATGTTCATAGGAATATTATTCACAGTTATCAAAAGATAGAACTAACCAAAATGTTCATCAATGATGAATTAATAAACAAAATATGGTACATATATATAAATGGAATATCATTCATTCATAAAAATGAATCAAGTTCTGGTACATGCAACAACATGTAGAAACCTGGAAGACATCATGTTGAGTGATATAAGCAAGACAGAAAAGGAGAAATATTGCATGGTCTCACTGACATGAAATAATTAGAATAAGACATTTCACAGAGTCCAAATAGAATGTAGATTCCCAGAGGCCAGGATGGGGCTAGGGAAAGGTGAGTCGATGCTTCAACTGTACACATTTTCTATTTGGGGAGATGGAAAATTTTTGTAATGAATTGTAGTGCTAAAACACATTGTAAGTAAGAGCACTGAATTATATATTTGATTGTGTTTAATAGGGGAAATTTTAGGTTATATGTGTGTTAGTAGATTAAAAATCAAAAATATTCATAGGATTGTACAGCACAAACAGGGAACCCGAATGTATACCATGGATTATAGTTATGTACTATATTATAGTATAATTATAATATTATTTTTCACCAATTGTAACAAATGTAGCACACTAATGCAAGGTGTTAATAATGGAGAAAGGTATATGAGAATGTTATTTTCTGCATAATTTTTTGGTAAACCTACAACTTCTCTTAAAAATAAAGTTGTGTCCTGTCTCTATGCTATGCATCATATATATGTTGCACAACCAAGCAGTTGCATCCACCTTTGTTCCTTGCACTCCTACTAAGATTCATTCAACAAGCACTTATTGCACACTAACAGGCTATTCAACTTAAACTCCTTGCAAACCTGCTGCACCTTGGTTTGTCTTCATTTGGTTAACTTGATATAAACTTTACATTTGAGATCCCTGTGTGACTGTAAATGTGCCACTTGTGGAAAGTGCTATATGAAGATGATTCCATAATCCTCATCTTGTGACAAGTACCAGCCTAGATCAGCCAGACTCCCAGAGAAGGCACTCAGGTCTGGGACTTGGCCACAGTACCATGTGGGAGACTGTCTCACACAGTATCCCTAGAAAAAATTTGTGTCTCCCTCTGGAGGCAGAAATAAGCCCTGGTCAACATGGGATGTCTAGGGAGGGCACCCTGAGACTGGCAGCAGTCCCACTTTGTCCCTAATCATTGCAAGCAACTCCAAAATTTTTTCCTCATTCCCTCACTGGAGGTTGCAACTGACCTGGGCTGGAACTGACCTGGGCATGGACTAGTCTGTGCTAAAAAGGGAGTCTGGAGGTGCACTCCTATCCAAGGTCTGTAACAGGTAAGTCTAGGTCTCCAACTGAGAAACTTGAAATTTTTTCTAAGTATCCCACAGGTTTGGGAGATCTGCCCAGCTTAGCCAGTGAGCCCAGAAGGGAATGTTTGAGTCCCCATCATGGCCCCACCTTGGGCCTGGTTATTGGATGCAATTCCCAAATATCTGTGTCTCCCTCCATATGGGGTGAGCAGCTTTGGTCAAGGGCCTGCATGGATTCCTGTCATTGGGAGCATAAGCCACAAAGCTTTTTAAAATTTCCCTCCACAGGCTGAGACCGACCCCACCTAGAGAGGAAGAAGGATAACCCTGGCCATCTGTAACTCTGGGTGGGGTCTAAATTTAATTAAGGAGGGGAATTGCCCAAAATGAACAAGGAGGTCTGAGAGATTTACTCATGGTGAACTATTCTCCCCATTTCACTTCCCCTCTGCTCTTTTCCCCTGTTCTCCTTCCATCTGCTCTCTCCTGACTTCCCTTCAATTTTCCTTTCCAAGCTCCCCGCTCTGATTCCTTTCTTTCTCCTTCCCTCAGTTCACCTCCTCCATCTTCTCCTCCTCTCAGGTTGCATCTCTTCTCATTTCTCCTTCATCCTCCTTCCCTTCAACACTTTTGTTTCTTCCTCCACTCTTCTCTCCTCATTGCACCTCCCTACCCCTCTTCAGTTCTTTTCCCTCCCCCAGTTTCCCTCACCTCTCTCCTGAGTCAGGTCTCCTAATTTCCCTTCAACTCCACTTGCTTGGAGCACCTCAATTCAGCTCCCTCCTCCCAGTCCTTGCTTTGCTACCCATTCTGTGACCACCACACCTCATTCCTCCTCTCTTGTCCTCCACATTCTCTTGGCCTCACCCCACCAGGCCCCAGGTCCCTGCTTCTTGGGCTTGCACCACATTTCTGCCAGACCTATAATTGCCACTCCCCAAAATCCTGCCCTCCTTGCCTTTTGGCAGAAAATCACACCACTCTCAATCTGTTTCCTCAACAGATCTCTGTTCTGCTCAGTTCTTCTCACCACACTGGCTGTCTCCATCCATACCCTAAGGTGACACTACAAAAACTTCAACCCTATTTGCCAGATTTCTCAGAAGACCAGGATCCAAATGTGGCAGGTTCATGGGGGGCAGCATCCAAACATCCTTTCTGAATCTTTTGGTGGCCCACAGCTCTTGGCTCTGATCATGGGAAATCACCTGAAGCACAAAACAGGCATCTCTGCCCTAATAGACTTATAACTTTCCTTAGAAGTTTTCTCCAAGCATCTGAAATGGTCCAAGAAAGTGCAGCAGTTCAGCCAAGACCACACCACACACCTGCTCCATGCCAGTCCTGAGCTAGGCACCCACAAGTTTTCCCAGACAGGGCCATAGACTGGGTTCGCAACACAACAGCCCACCAGAGAAATCTCCAGCAAAATAAAGCTCCTTGGTTTTCAGTTATCAAAAAATCCCCACTAATTATTAATTTAATGCAATATTCCCAAACAATATGAAAGTTCTCACAAAAGTGGTATTCTCTGCTTTGTCCCCTGGGAAGGCACAATGTATTTGCCTTCACCTGATTGCTGCTTTCTCCTCCCCCAATATAGATACACTGAATCTAAACCTCAAGGATAAATGCTCTGAGATAAACTGGTCTGGGTTGTCCTCTCCCCACACTGACTGGATCACAAAGACATGGGCTCACTCCAGTCCAGTTAATGAGCACATCCCTGGGTGAGGCTGAGATAGCATTGTTTTTAAGAATCTCTGCAAGGAATTCTACTGTGAAGCCAGGTAGTGTAAAAATGTCAAGTCATGTGTGAGGTTGATGAATGACCAATTTTACATCATGGCACTCTGAAAGGAGATATAGGAAGGGGTTGATGGGATGTCAGCAGTGGATAACAAGGGAACAAGGCAGTGATTAGGGGTCCAGAAACTGGCCACAGACCCCATAAGTTCATTTTTCATATTTACTGGATCCTTTATAGAGTTATGATATACATATCATCTCACTCATTTTAAGTGATTTTTAGTAACTTTACAGAATTGGGTAACTATCACCACAGTCCAGTTTTAGAAATTCTCCCCACAACAAAAGATCCCTTACAGGGTTTGGAGTCAATACTGTTCCCATTCCCAGCCACAGGCAAACTCTTATCTCTTTCTGTTGCTATAGATTTGCCTTTACTGGGCATCTCATATGGATGAAATCATATAATATTTATACTTTTGCATCTGGCTTCTCTAAATTAGCCCACTGTTTTTGACCCTGAAGTATATTTAATCTCTTTCCAATAATACTACTATTGTATCTGCCTAATTCTTTACATTTTCAGTTACCTTATTGTCTTACCATAATAACTCTGAGGTAAGTAAGGAGGTGGTGGTGTCTCATGTCACAGATGGCAGACCCTATAAGTTTTGATCCCCATAGTTGCCACCTGTGTGACTTTGTTACTGAACACTTCTACACTTCAATTTCCTCAGCTCTAAAGTGGAGATAAGATTCATACATTATTTTAGAGTTTTTATGATGACTAATGAGTTTATACTCTATATGCTATGCTTTTATAGGTAGTAGGCATTTCATGAGTGTTTGAAAATAAACCTCTGCAATATTTTATGGACTAACATGAGTTTGCATACACCACTCTTCCTTATTTCATTATTAATATTGAAACATTTCATAATAGTGTGAAATATTGTCAGGCTGCAATATTTATTAATAGTTTAATAAGGTAGAATGTAATTTCCCCTCTTTGGGAGTGGATTTTAGCTCTGTCTGCTGGTACACAATGAATCTAAAGAGTCCCCTTTTGGCTCTTTCAGGAACTGCTCCCTCAGGCATACTGAGTATCCAGGAGGTGCTGGGTAAGGGCCTGGGCACCTCCTGGGAACAGGGCCTGTTCTCTTGCTGGGGCTCTTTAGGAACAAAGCACTTACTCCCTGCTGGGAGGAGTTCAGAGCTCACATCACAGAGTGATGGCTGCCATATAAATTACCCTATATGTGTCAGGCATAGATAAATGTCAGGAAGAAATAACAGAGCAAGATGGGGGTTGCTACCATGCAGCAATATCTTGGGGCACTTCATTCTGCACCAGGAGAAGTAACATGCCACTTCAAGGCAACAATCCCAAAAGAAAACCATGAGATGCTGTATGTGTCATTGTTTTATTTTTTATTTCACTTGTAAGGGCTCTGTTTATCCCACATCCTCCACTCTCTCCTCACTGCCTTCAGTCCCACACTAGCCTCAGTTCTCCCCTAGGCAGCAGGGTTCATCCCCTGCCTCACCAGCCTCTCTCACTCTGCCCTACTCCCCAATAAGTCTCTCCTAGCCTCTCTGCCCTCACCCTTTCCCTTGACTCCACCCCTCCCCTCAGATCAAGCCCAAAATGACTCTTGCCCCAATTCATTGCCTTGTCCTCCCAGGCCTCTCACAATTCTGAGGCTGTTTCCCTTTCATCTCACCTCCCTGCCACCTCAGGTAGGGAGGGCCACCAAGGGCCTCTGATCCCTGTTCCCACTCTGATGAGACAGATATGCACCCAACCCATTTGGACTCACATCTCCTTATGCCTATTTCTTATCCCCCAAGATGGCCCCAGGTGCCTGTGCCTTGGGTCAACCTGGTTTAACCCCTCACAGGCTCACCTCAGAAAATATGTGATCGTTGGCTAAAGTCTCTTCAGTATGTTATTCCATGCCCCTTCAATTCTGCCCTGTTGCTGACCTCAGTTTACCCCTGACTCTTTCTCCTTCTTTTCCCTTCCTCCTCATTTATCTCCAGCCCTCACCTCAGGACCCCATCACATTGCCTCCCTACTCCCTAGAGTATACCCCATGGTTGAGGCAGGCATCCCCATGACTCTCTGCTCCTGCTCTCACCTACATCATTGCCAGTTTTCTCATCTCAATTCCTAGTACCCACTCCAGTGCTCTGTCCTCTACCTGCATAGCCTCTCTTGGCTCTTGAACTTGGATCCTAGGGGCTCCACCTCCGTGCCTTGAAGGTCTCTTTTCTCTTCTCCACTCTCTGCTCCTCTCTAATTCCCTAAAATCTGTCCAGCTTTGCTCCTTCTCCTCCTCTTTCCTTCCACAGTGAGCCTGATTGTTATCCTAGATTATCTCCTTACTCCTGCCTGCCTGCTCCTGTCCTGGTCACCTCAGCCACTATCATAAGTGTGTGGGAATCTCAGGGCTGCCCTCTCAAGTTCCCCATTCCCTGTCTCATTTTTCCTCACCTTCCATCTCCCAGAGCTGGCAGCACTGTCTCAGTTTACCTTGCCATCCCTTCTCCCAGAGCTGGCAGTGATCCACACCTGGGCCCACTGTCCCTCCCTATCCTTTGCTGGCCTGCTGGAGTGCCCACCCTCAGTTCCAGCTTTCCAGGTAGTCTCTGCTTTGCACAGTACCATCTCCTTCTGTGGGCCTTATGCTCCACTCAACCTAGGTGAGACCCAGACCTCTTGCTCCAGCACAGTTCAGTTTCACCCTGGACTACATAGTCCCTTGTGCTGGATGCTCAACTGCCTTGTGCCCTGTCTTGCTCCATCCTTCCCAGATCAAGGCAGCTCCTTCCATCTTCCCAAGGTCCATGAGTTCACCTCCAGAAATCCCAGGCTCCTTCACTTTCATTCAGACTCCCAGGGCCCTTGTCTGATGGAGATTGTCATTCTCTTGCCTGTGGGAGAGGATATGATAGTATGATAGTATGATACCAGAGACTATGGGGAATGGCCTGAAACTTTAAGGATGGTCTCCCAGTCCTTGACCTGCCCCTGAGCTCCCACCTGGGCCATGGACAGGCAACTGCACATCTCAGCCACAAGGAAGGGCTCTTAATTGAGATGGGCCAAACTCAACCTTTGACCACCTCAAGCCCTTTTCTTCTGTCCATTTTGAAGGATGCTCCAACTAAGCTACCTGGACTGGGCCACACACCAAGTTTTGCCTCATTGTCAGAAAGGGAGAAATCCCAGCATCTGATAACCTCAAGCCCATTGACATCCTGTGAATTCCAGCTGTGATAACTCAGCCATTATTACCCTGATAGACACTAAAACTCCAAGAAGAGTCCAAGAGGGGAGTCATTGATAAGAATATCCAACTCAGTCCAAGAAGCTCCCCAACTGGCCTGTGAAACACATATGCATGAGACCAATGCAAAGCAGCACAGCCAAGCACATAACTAAGATCTGAGCTGATTTTCAAGTCTTGGAGAGGCAACTTACACGGAAACTATGAAATGTCATGAAGCTATATTGAAGGAGGCAGCTACACAAGTAAATACCCTTCTCCATAGCTTTCAGCCTAGAGTAAAGGATAAACCATCTTCAGTAGAAGAAGGGTTTCATGTGGAAAAATGGAATTATAAAGTCCTGCTGTTTGCATACCATCCAAGTCATTCACAACACTAAGGACATAGATGCCATTAATATAATAATAATATACTACCTTCTTAATAAAATTCAGACACTTACAAGAGTGATTAGTGGTTTCACAACTTTGGCTGAGGTGGATTTGATGAGTTAAGGTTAAATATTCTATTTTACTGTCATGGTCTTGACATAATCATTTTAAATTATATTTTATATTGAAATAATCATAGAACCTGTAAAGTTTATTTTAAAAATCACAATAAGTGTATTAAAAACTCCTGATACCCTCACTTAGCTTCCCCAGTGGTTATATTTTTACCTCACATTTACCTCAAACACAAAATATTCTATGTATGTTTCCCCAAAATGGAGACACTACACTAGTTAAGCACACAAACCCAAATCAGGATAGTTTCAATATTATGATTCAATCCACAGACCCCTTCAAATTTCACCAAATGTTCCTACTATGGGAAAAATGTCCTTTGTCCATTTTGGTCCCAGTCTTCCTTCAAATTAGAACAGTTCCTGGCACATTCCCTCACTTACACAACTTGACAGATTAAAGAGAATTGATGATACCAGCCCTAGTCTGCCTAAGGTTTCCCTTGAGCAAGCTCAAGCCCTGCACTTCCCACAAGAACATGCCAGCCTGATGCTTGGCTTTCTTCAAGGCAGCCCATTAGGAAAGACATGGGAACAACTCACCCACCCCACTGATGTCAACTTGATAGCTGGTTGACATTCCTGAAAGATTTTCAACATGCAAAAATGTGTTTTCCCTTTGTAATGAATGGAATTTTATGGTGAGATATATTCTGAGATTGCCAATATCACATTCTCCACCCAACTTTCACCCACTAGACCTTATATCCATTCATTAGTTTCACCTAATCAACCAACAACATAATGGTTGCCAAACAGTGGTTTTCCATTTCCACCACTGCTCCTGTATTTATTATTTGGCTTTCTACCATAAGAAAGGATTTTTCTGTTCCCCTAATTATTATAACCAGTTTGGATTTGTGCACTCTTATTTTATTCATTATATTGGAATCTGCTTTTGTTATTTATTTCAATGCTCAAATTGTCCCAGGTTTTACCAGTGTGATCCTATTTAAGCAGAATAAATCAAGCTTCAAGTAAGTTCTATAACATAGGAAGCTAGAGAGATATGACAACTAAAAGAAATGCATAATCCTGGATTGAATTATGGAGAATGGGAAAGAAAATAATTATATTTAAATTGTATTAACAAATAACTTATAAATATATTTAAGAGATAAAAAATTGATACATTAAGTACAAAATATTGTTGAAAGACATAGAAAACCTAAATAAAGAGAAAGACATTCCATGTTTATGAATTGAAAGACATCATATTAAGATGCCAATACTTCCAAACTGATAAATAGATTCAATGCAATTCTTTTCAAAATCCCACCTGGCATCTTTCAGAGATTGGCATGCTTGTCCCATAATTCATATGGAAATGCAAGGGACTCAGAATAAAAACAAAACAAAACAAAACAAAATTGAAAGGGAAAATAAAGTTGGAAGACTCACACTTCCAGACTTCAAATCTTAATACAAAGCTACATCATAAGGACTGTGTATTACTGGTTTACAGATGGGTATAGGATCAATGGAATAGAATTTAGAGTTCAGAAATGAATCATCATATTTATGGCCACTTCATTTTAAGCAAGATTAATTAAACAATTTAATGTGGGAAATGTTCTTTTCAACAAATGGTGCTAGGACAACTGAATAATGGCATACAAAAGAATGAAGTTGGACCCATGACTCACATCACATACAAAAGTGATCTCAAGTGGAAAAGAAACATAAATTTAGGAGACAACTTTATAAATCTCTTAGAAGAAAATATAGATGGAAATCTATGTGTCTTTTGATTACATAATGGTTTGATAGCTATTCAACAAAAGCACACCCAGCCAAAGAAAAATCAGAGAATTTTGACTCCATCAGAATGAAAATTGTTTATGCTTCCATGGACACTATCATGAAACTTAAAGGAAAATCCACACAATGGGGGAAAATAATTCCAAATCATTTTTCTAAGAGTCTAGTATCCAATACACATAACGAACTTTTACAATTCAATGATAAAAAGACAAATAACCCAATTACAAAATGGACAAAGATTTTGAATAGACATTTCTCCAATGAAGATATAAAAATGTCAATTAAAACATGAAAAGATGCACAAAATCTTTAGTCATCTGGGAAATGAAAATCAAAACCACAGTGAGATACCAGCACACACACTATAATAAAAAAGATGGATATTTACTATTGTTGGTGAGGAGGTGTAGAAATTGATACCCTTGTTCACAGCTCATAGTAGTGTAAAATTGTGCAGTCACTGTAGAAAACAGTTTGGTGGTCCTTCAAAATGTTAAACAAAGAATTACCATATGACCCAGCAATTCTTCTAGTTATACACTTATGATATTTGAAAACTTATGTTCACATCAAAATTTCAACATAAATATTCAAAGCATCATCTTTCAAAATAGTCAAACAGTGGAAACAATCTAAATATCCATAAAGTGATGAATGAAAAAACAAAATATGACACATCCAAACAATGGAAAATTATTCAGCTATAAAAATTTGAAGTACTGATACATGCCTCAACATATTTTCAACCTTGAAAATATCATGCTAAATGAAAGAAGTCAGTCACAAAAGGCAAATACCATATCATTCCATATATATGAAATATCCTAAGCAAATCCAGAGAGACTGAAAGCAAATTAGTGGATGTCAGTGGCTTAAGGGGGTAGGAAGTGGTAATGACTGTGAATGAGTACAGGGATTCCTTTGTGGTGATGAAAATGTTCTGAACTTACACAGTGATGAGGGCTGAACAATCTTCCAAGTTGTTAATAACCACTAAATTATTCACTTTAAAGGATTAATTTTATGTTATGTGAACTTTATTTAAATTTAAGAAATTTTTAAAAGAGGCAACAACTGAAGATCCAGATGCTTTTGATGGGTATATGCCCAGTAATGGATGGATAACTCAAGCCAGAGAAGGGAATCAGACAGGATTTATAAAGTCCCCTTAGCTGCACAAGGGAAGAGGAACTCTGAGTGTCCTCATGGATTTAAGGTCCAGGAATTTCAGTCAACACTGCTGGACTCCTCTGCAGCCAGTCTTTCTCTCTCCTAGTTTTAGGAGTGTGTCAAAGTAGATCCATGAAGTCTTCTCTTTTTCTAGAAACCATTACTTCTGACTTTTCTCTAGGCTGTTGGAAGCTCTTCCTGAAAAATTAGAAGAATGAGCAAAATAGGAGAGATTCTGAACTCCTCTCCCTCATCTTTTTTCTTTGGTTGCCACTCAGAGGTGGGTCACAATACAAGAGAGGAAAGTTTATGACACCATGATGTGTGGGGATTTAGTTTTTTAAAATAGAAACCTATATGTGATTTTCTGTCAAATATATGGGCAGTCACAAAAATCCCTTTCGCTGGACATTTCAAAGGGACTAGTTGTTTGTGGAAAGGTGATGAAATAAGTCTTCAGAACTATGAAATAATCACAAGAAAAGAATCCTCAGAATGATTTGATAGAAATGGGACCTATTCACCCATATTTCATCCTTACCTCAGAGCTATGGCCTCTGGGTTCCCTTTCCTGGCTATATTCTGTGGCCAGAATCCTCCATGCACAAAGCTTGAATTGCTGTGTACTTGGCATCAGGCATATAGTATAAAAGAGGAGTGTGGATGCCTCCACAGCCCAACACTCTGATGCCCTCTCTTTGGCCTCACTGGCCAGAGCCTCAGTGGATGGAGAACTAAGAGCTTTGGCACAGCCACAAATACCTACTGTCTACTCCAATCACTCAGGGCAACTCCTCCTCAGAGCATGTTCTCTTCTCCATCCCACCCACACTTCCCACAACTGGCACTCACCTATATAAACACCAGTATCTCCTGGCTTCACAACAATGGCTTGTCCCCTCTAACCCATATATTCTATGTATATGTCAATCTACTGTGGAGCTTCCAGCACAGAATCATTGACCTTGTTTCTTGAAAAAATGTTTTAAAAATTGTGAACACAAATACAAGCTTGTAGAATAAAATGATACCTATGCCATCATACTCATGTAAATCTACATATTTCATAGATACATGTCAATGGCATCCAGTCAAATTTCACAAGAAACACACCTGTAGTTGAACAAAAATTGGAATTATTGCTCCTTTCCACAACAGAAAGAGCACCATGGAAGCTTCGAGCATTTCAGTAAGGTGAGAGAAGGGCCTTATTCTAAGGACTTGCACTTGTGTTAGTTGGTTTGTGGGGGTGTTAAAGAAGCATGGCTTGCTCAGGATGGAGTAATGTCAGAAAGTGGGAATGATTCTATGATTGTTTCTTTAAGGTATGGTATCTCTAAGTAGGTTAGATTACAGTGAGACTATGGCTATGATTGGTAAAGAAGTGGCAGTCAATTAAATAGGCTGGGCGAGGGGGATGGTTGTTATTTGGTGGCTTGGATGTTCCTGTTTTGCCTGTGTTTAGCCATGGTTTCAGAATGGACTTGTTTTTGTCTTGATCCATCCTGGCTATGTAGTGACCCTGCCTGATGCTACACTCCTTGACATTGTTTATGTTCTCCAGCATATCACCATATCCTAGCTGAGGGTCCCAGGCCAGCTCCTGGATGAGAAGGTCTGCTTTTCTCCTCCACATATTTTAATGACAAGTGGAGGCAGGAGGTGAGCTGGATAATTGCAGCCTGTCTGTTGAGACATTCATGGTATCTGCTCTGGATATTGACTTTAGGTCTTTAAAAAAGGAAAGAAATGAAAACCTCTTAGAAAATGATGGACACACAGTAAGCCTCACTGTGGGAGGAGGGGGTTCTGAACAGCTGACATCCAGAAGGCATCCACGACCTTAAACAATGAGATGAGCCAGTACCCAAGCAGCCAGGAGGACTGAGCTTTTCCCTCAGTCCTGCCCCATTTCCCAGACCCTCCTCATGTGTGATGCTGACCCTCCCCTGTACCAGGAAAAGATGTCACTTTTCTCCCCTCCACACAACTCTCATTTACCCTCTGCCATCCTTTCCTATTGCCACATCAAACAACTGGGTCCCAAACACTGCTTGAATTTCAGCCCCACAGGGCTTAAGCCTAGGAAGTCCTGATACCCCCACCCCACTGCCAGATGCCACTTTGGAGAGTGCAAAGAAGGAAAGGCTTGGCAGTCACCCCACATGCATGTGCTATGGAGCCTGCCCTATTTGAGAACAACCTAACAGAATGTGAAACAGACATGAAGGAGAAATTAATACCATGGAAAGCATGTGTATGAAACATTCAACACACTGGAAAAGGAATTGAAATAAAGAAAAATATAATAACCTTGAATTATAATCAGCCCTAAAAGTGTTTGAACCATGCATTAACTAACAGAATAAAATGACCTTGTGTAGATGTGATCCCACAGGATGGGGCACATGTGCAAATGTGTTTGTGAGTCTGGTCATTACACACTGGGTGCAAAGTTGACTGTGTGAGTCTCTGTCACATGAGTACAGGGGCCTGACTCCATGAGATCAACAGGCTGAAGGGACTTTTGTTCCTCCTTTTGAGGAGGTAGATCTGAAGGTATTTTTCTCCTCCAGGAAGGCACAATTTTTCTATTAAAGACTTCCCTAAGTCTTTAGTTTTACTAAGGATTAGAATAACATGGAAAGGCATTAGTAATTACTAAATGCTAGTGAATGATCCCTCTAGCATATTGCTGTCACAGAGTGCTGTTTTATTATCACTGTTATATCTGCATTATCATATTTTTCTAGATGGTGTATCAAAATGTTAATAATAAGGGAAACTCTGTGTGAGCATGTGGGGTTACATGGGAATTCCCTACACTTTCTGTATAATTTTTCTGTAAATCAAAATCATCTTTAAAAATAAAGAATAGTATTACTAAAAAGAGTTGATTTTAGAAATCTATTATAACTTATTTCGTAGGGTATCAGGGAAATGGAAAAATATAAATATGTTTCTTAAATTTGTATAATATATAATGCTGCTTCATATGGTAATGTGTGGATGGCCACAACTGAAGCATATAAATAATAAAATCACGTTCATTTAAAACTCTTACTCAGGGACTTTCATCCTGCTGCCTTATATGCTGTGCTCAATCACACAGCAGGGCAAATCTTTTCCAAATTAATTAAATGTGCAAAATTATGTAAAATGAAATATGTACTTTGAAATGTAACCAATTATTCTGAATTTTAAAAGCAAAAGAATTAACACTTGACAAATTTTCAATGACCAAATCCATAAGTTTTAGATTAAAATATTATAGTACAATATTATGAATATTTAAATAAAGTATTATTTCCAATGAATAAAATAATTATGGGGAAGCAGATGTGGCTCAAGCAATTGGGGCCCTATCTAACATATGGAGGGTCACAGTTTCAGTTCCCGGGGCCTCCTGGTGAAAGTAAGCTGGCCCATGTGGCACAGGGAGCTGGCTGGTGTGACAAGATGATGCAACAAAAAAGGGAAACTGTGGAGAGATAGTGACAGACACAACAAACCAGGAAGCTAAGGTTGCCTCTCTACCATGTCAGAAGGTCCTGGGATTGGTTCCTGGTACCTCCTAAAGAGAAGATAAGCAGACACAGAAGAATGCACAATGAATGGACACAGAGAGCAGACAGTGAGCACAAGTGGAGGTGGGAGAATAAATAAATAAATAAATCTTAAAATAATAATAATAATAACTATGGCATACCATTTAGTGAATTGCTTAAAATTTCAAATGAGGATATTAATTAATCTATGGAATTTCATGGATTTAGAAAGAATAATAATGATTTTATGATGTAGAAAATTAAAAGATATTAAAATATAACTTGAAATAATCTGTTCTTTGACAAATGTTTGCTTATTTTCAGTTAACCAGAGAACACTTTGTTGAACAAAGCATAATACACATGCTTCTACATAAATAGTGCTGAGAAACTTAGAAATTGTTCCATTAAAATGTTCCTTAAATTTAATATTTTATCAAAAAATCTAACATAATATTAATATAGTATTCTTTTTTATTAAAACAATATTCTGTTCATCAATAAGTTAATAGCACCTTGTTATTTATACTGGTAAGCATAATAATTATTATATATTTTTTATTGTAGAAGTTTTAGGTTGGCAGAAGAATCATGCATAAAACACAGGGTTCCCATAGACTACATATGATTAACAACTTGCATTGGTGTGGTACATTGTTACAAATGATGAAAGCACATTTTTATATTTGCAGTTTAATTTTCCATGATTTAACTTAGGGTTTACTGTTTGTACAGTTCATTGGATTTTTTAAAAAAATTTATCCTAGTACCATATAAATGCCCTAAAATATCCCCTTTTAACTATATCCAAATATACAATAGTCTTATTAATTACATTCACAATGCTGTGCTATCATAACTGCCACACATTACCCAAAATTTTCCATTGTCCCAAATAGAAACTCAGTACATTTTAAGGCTTAACTTCCTATTTCATACTCCTACTCCATCTCCTGGTAACCTATAGTCTAGATTCTGATGTATGTGTTTGTTTATTCTAATTATTTCATATCAGTGAGATCATGCACTATTTGCCCTTTTGTATCTGGTTCATTTCACTCCATATGATGTATTCAAATTTCATCCATATTTGCAAAATTATGACATCTTTATTCCTTTTAATGGCAAAATCATATTCCATTGTATGTATATGTCACATTTTGCTTATCCATTCATTAGTTGATGCACACTGGGGATGTTTACATATTTTGATAATTGTGAATAATGTTGATTTGAGTATTGTGTGCAAATATCTGTTTAAGTCCCTATTTTCAATTCTTTGGGTTATAGGATTGCTGAGTCATATAGTAATTCTGTACTTCACTTTCTAAAGAACTGCCAAAATCTCTTTCACAGTTGCTGCACCATTTTGCATTCCCACCAGCAGTGAATGTGTGTTTCTATTTTTCCACATTCTCTCCAGCACTTGTAATTTTCCATTTTTTAAATAGTAGCTATTCTAATGGGTGTGAAATAGAAGCTCATTGTGGTTTTGATTTGTATTTCCATAATAGCTAATGATGTTGAGCAACTTTTTGTGCTTTTGGCCACTTGTGTATCTTCTTTGGAGGAATATCTATTCAAATCTTTTGCCCACATTTTAATTGGTTTGTTGTTTTTGTTGTTGAGTTGACGGATATTAAAAATATATTCTAAATATATTTAGTGGATATGAGTTTCCACATATATTCATACATGTGCAGGTTGTTGTTTTTCTTTTATGATAATGTCCTTTGAGGCACAAATGATTTTAATTTTGATGAAGTCCTGTTTATCTAATTTTTTCTTTTGTTGTTTGTATTTTGTATAGAGTCTAAGAAATCATTACCTAACACAAAGTCCTGAAGAAGCTTCCCTACTTTTTCTTCCAGGAGTTTTAGAGTTCTGGCTTTTATATTTAGATCTCTAATCCATTTTGAGTTGATTTTGATATGTGGTGAGAGCTAATGGCCCATCTTCATTCTTTTGCAAATGGGGATCCAATTTTCCCAACACCATTTGTTGAAGAGACTATTCTTTTTTTTTTTTTTAATATTAAACTTTATTTTTAGAGAAGTTTTAGATTTATATTTACAGAAAAAATTACACCAAAAGTATAGGGAATTCTCATATAACCTCCCACACCCACAAACATAGTTTCCCTTCTTATTGACATCTTAGATAAATGTGGTACATTTAAGGTTGACAAGCATTGCTACTAACCAAAGTCTATAGTTTGCATTATGATTTACTTTGTGCTATACAGTTCCATAGGCCTTATTATTTCATGTCAGTGCTTGTCATTGCAGTATCATATAGAAGAATCTTACCACCCCATATATGCCCTGTGTTTCACATATTCACCCTTTCCCTCCCTTCTGAATTCCTGGGAACCCACAATCAAACAATGTTACAAGTTCTTCCATTAACACAAGATAATAGCTTTGATTACAATAAATCAACTTTGGTCCATTGTTACACTCCCTCATCCTTGAGGGATTTGTGATGATGTCAACCCTAACTGCTTCAGGCTGAGAGGGGACTTAGATTGTATGGGACAGAAGAAAGGAATTATTTTCCTTGCAGTTTTATTTGCTCCTTCTTTTGGGGGATGGGACTTGTCCATCATCATTTTGTTGGCTGTTAAGGGCAAATCTGATGAACTGGAGAGGAGGAGTTGGCTGCTACTCTGGTGGGATTCAAGGATCCACTGGCATAGGAACAATCTGAACATTTAAGTCTCTGAGAAATATACCTAACAGGAAGACTGAAAATTGTAGGTTCAAATAAATGGAGTAGACGAATCATGATAAGAGAATTATAAATGAATATAACTATGTTATATTGGGGAAATAGATTATCATATGTTCCTAAATAGGGCCCACCAAAGGGGTTGATTTCATGAGGCTGTGTGCCTTGCCTCTGGTGTCCAGAAGGCCCTAGAGCCCCAAGGAACACTCTTGTTTGAAGCTTTGTTTACTATGACAGTTAGTGAAACCTCTGACATCTATATATGCATAAATTCCAGAATGACCCTTCAACTCACTTTGAAATCTCTTAGACATAAAAGCTCTTTTTTAATTTAATGTTTCCCCATTTTAGTCAAGATCTTTTTCCTAATGCATCACTGGTTAACACTTGGTAATAATCTCTCAGTTCTAGGGAGGCTTATCCCCAGAAGTCATGTTCCACATTGGGGATAAGTTAGTGTGTTTAATTTGTTGAGTTTGGTTTAAACTTCTTTGAGTAACAAGGAGGTTTTCTGGAGGTAATTCAAGCATTAATTATAATTAGGCTAAGTTTCATTTTTACAGGAATAAGCTTCATACACACAAGCATTAAGATTGAAGACTTGGCTTATAGGCCTGTTTTCATTTCTTAGGCTCAGCTTATATATTCTAAGAGATTTTGTCATTTTATTTGAGAAAGTAGCAGGGCTTCCCCATGATGGAAGTTTAATATTTTGCTAGCTGTTGTGTGGGCATCTATCTATTGAGAAAGCATTCATGTCCCATAGAAGTATGTTTTAGGTACATTTTTCCACAAATATTACCCCACTAACAACACCCTGTATTGGTGATGTACTTTTGTTATAGATCTTGAAAGAACATACTTATATTTGTATTCTTAACCACAATGCTTGGCCACTCCAGAATTCACTGAATTATACAGTTGCCCATTTTATCCTGTAGCTTTCCTCCTAGCTTCATGGGTGGGCCCAAACTTCCTCTTTCAACCACAATCACACTTCAGTGCTGTTAATTACGCTCATGTTGCTGCACTAGCAACACCTCTGTCCATTTCCAAACTGTTATAATCAACCAAATTTTACATTCTGCACACATTAAGCATTGGCTTGCCAATCTCTACTCCCCTTCTAATTCCTAATAACCTATCTTCCAGAATCTACCTCCATGACTCTGCTAAATATCCTTAGTTCATTTCAGTGAGATCATGCAATATTTTTCCTTTGTGACTGGCTTATTTCACTCAACATAAGAGCATTGAGTTTCATTCATGTTGCATGTGACAAAACAAGCCTATAAGCCAAGTCCTCAATTTTAATGCATGTACTATGAACTTGCTACAAAATTGAAACTAGCAGTGAATGAGTGTTTCTATTTCTACACACCGTCTCCAGCACTTGAAGTGTTCTGTTTATTTAGTAGCAGCCATTCTAGTAGGTGTGAAATGACATCTCATTGTAGTTTTGATTTGCATTTACCTAGTAGCTAATGATGTTGAGCATCTTTTCATATGCTTTTCAGCCATTCATATTTCCTCTTTTGTATAGTGTCTGTTCAAGTTGAAGAAACTATTCTTTCTCAATTGAGTAAATTTGGCACCCTCAACAAAAATCAGTTGGCTGTAAATGCGAGGATTTTTTCTGAACTCCCAATTCAATTCCATTGATCTGTATGTTTGTCCTTGTGCCAATACCATGCTATTTTGATACTGTGGCTTTGTAATAAGTTTTAAAATCAGAAAGTTTGAGTTCTTCAAATTTGTTTTCCTTTTTTCAAGAAGAATTCAGCTCTTCTGGGATCCCTACCTTCCAATTAAATTTGATGATTGGATTTTCTATTTCTTCAAAGAAAGCTTTTAGCATTTTCATTGGGATTGTATTGTCCCTGTAAACTGCTTTGGGTAGAGTTGACATGTGAATAATACTTAGTCTTCCAATCCTTGAAGGCAGAATGTGTTTCCATTTCTTAATGTCTTGTTTGATTTCTTTTAGGAATGTTTATAGTTTTCTGTTTGCAAGCCCTTTACATTATTTCTTGGATATATTCATAGATATTTGATACTTTTATTTGCTATGGTGAATGGATATTTTTAAACTTTCATCTTCAGATTGATCATTACATGTAGAAACAGTACTATTTTGGGGTGTTGATCTTGTTGAACCTTGCTGAATTCATTTATTAGCTGTAGGAGCTTTGTTTTGGATTTTTTCTGGATTTTCTTTACGTAGAATAATGTTTAATTCTATATAAAAAGGAAGAAGTTTAATTCTTCCATTCCAATTTGGAAGAATTTTATTTTTCTTGCCTAATTGCTCAATCAAGAATTTCCAGTACAATGTTGAATAACAGTGGTGGTAATGTACATCCTTGTCAAGATCTTGGTTTTAGAGTAAAAACTTTCAGTCTTTCACCATTAAATAGGATTTTCATTGGGGGTTTTTCATATATGTACTTTATCATATTCAGGAAGTTTCCTTCTATTCCTAGTTTTATAAATATTATCAGGAAAAGTGGACAGATTTTGTTGAATTCCTTTTCTGCACCAATGGAGATGATCATGTGGTTTTTCTCCATCATTCTGACAATGTGGAGTATTACATTAACTGATTGTCTTATTTTTCTCCATCATTCTGATAATGTGGTGTATTATATTAACTGATTGTCTTATGTTGGACTACCCTGGCATATATGGGTTAAATAATTGCATATAATTCTTTTGAGGTGCTGTTTGATTCAATTTGCTAGTATTTGATTGAAGATTTTCAATTCCTAAGGGGTACTGGTCTGTAATTTTCCTTCCTTCTGATATCTTTTTCTGGCTTTGGTGTGAAGATGGTGTTGGCCTCATAGACTGTGTTAGGGAATGTTCCTTCCTGTTCAATTCATGGGAGATTTTGAGCAGAATTGGTATTACTTCTTATTGGAATGTTTGATAAAATTTGGAAAAATATCTGGTCCTGGACTTCTCTTTTTGAGAATTTTATTATTTATTCAATATCTTTACTTGTCACTGGTTTAATGAGATCTAGTTCTTCTAGAGTCAGTGTAGGTTTTTGTATGTATGTGGGAATTTGACCATTTCATATAGGTTATTTAATTTGATGCCATACTATTGTTCATAGTATCCTCTTTTAATCTTTTTTATTTCAGTGGGGTCTGTAGTAATGTCCACATTTTCATTTCTAATTTTATTTATTTATACCCACTGTCATTCTTCCTCAGTTTAGCTAAAGTTTTATCTACTTTATTGGTCTTTTCATAGAAACAACTTTTGATTTTGTTGGTTCTCTCAATTGTTTCTTTATTCTGTATTTCATAAATCTCTGGTCGAATTTTTGTTATTGCCTTTCTTCCACTTGCCTTAGGTTTATTTTGCTCTTTTTTGTAGTTCTTCTAGTTTTGAGGCCATGTCTCTGATTTCTAATATTTCTTTTCTTATGTAAGCATTTAGAGTTATAAATTTTGCTCCCAGTACTACTTTTATTGCATCCTACAAGTTTTGATATATTGTTTTCATTTTCATTCATTCAAGATATTTTCTAATTTTCCTTATGATTTCTTCTTAAACGTCTTAGTTGTTCAAGAGTACATTGCTTAATTTCCACAGATTTGTGGAATTTCCATTTCTCCTTTTGATATTGATTTCTAGCCTTATTCCACTGTGGGCTGAGAAGATACATTTTATGATTCCATATTTTCTAAATTATTGAGAATTTATGACCTAAGATATGTCTATCATAGAACATGAATTTTGTGCACTCTAGAAGAATTTATATTCTGTTGTTTTGGGGTGAAGTGTTCTATATGTTTCTCTCAGGTCTAGTTATTTTAGAGCAGGGACACTTAACTTTTTTGTTCCACAGATCACTTTGCCAGTCAGGAAAAACCATGGACCCCTTACTAAATCCACACTATAACATGCAATATTTAATAAATATATCACACTCTCAACACATTCTTACAAGAATTTTTTTAATTATTTCAATTCAAGCTCAAGGACCCCATGTTAAGAACCCCTGGTTTAGTTTCTACTTTTTTCTTATTGATCTTCTTTCTAAATGTTCTATCCATTATGTAACATGGTTTATTAAAGAACCATCTATTTCTCCCCCCAAATCCATCAGTATTTGCTTCATACATGTTGGGGCTCTTTTGTCAAGTGCATATATAATTGTAATTGTTATGTCTTCTTCTTTAATTGGTCCCTTTAAAATATGTTATGATGGCTCTCTGTCCCTCATAACAGTTTATTATTTAAAGCCTATTTTATCTCAAATTAATATAGCTACCCCTGCTGTCTTTTGGTTACTACTTGCAAGGTATATGTTTCCTCCCTTTTACTTCAAACTACTTAGGTTGTTGAATTTAAGGTGAGACTCTTGTAGACAACATAGTTGGGTCATGCCTTTTTTTTTTTCATCCTGCCAATCCCTGCCTTTGACTGGTGAGGTTAATCCATTTACATTTGAAATCTCTACTACTAATGTACAACTTTCTTCTACCATTTTACTATTTAGTGTTTATATGTCTTTTTTGCCCCTCAATTCTTCTGTTAATGCTTATTTTCATATTTATTGGATGTTTTGTATTGTACCATACTGAGTCCTTTCTAATTTCTCTCTGGAAATACTTTTCATTTATTTTTCTTGGCAGTCACTGTTTAGTCAGGGTTCTCTAGGGAAATAGAATCAACAAGAGGTGTCTGTAAATAGTATGACATTCCATAAGAGTCTCTCACATGACCGTGGGGGTGCACAAGTCCAGGATCTGCAGGCAAGCTGCAAACCAGGGGCCTTGGTGAAAGTCCAGTGAAGATCCTTGAGTTTCTGGGAGATGTTGGCAGCACAAAGATGAGCTGAAAAATTCTCTCTGAATGCTGAAATCACTTCCCTTTATAAGGCATTCAACTGATTGGATAAAGCATCACTCATTGCTGATGGCAATCTCCCTGATTGATGTAGATATAATCAGCTATCTATGCAGTAAACTCATTGGTGACTAAAGTCCATATTATAATTAGCCCATTGTTTGCTTAACCAAACAACTGGGCACAATTACCAGGCTGAGTTGACACATTAGCCTAACCAACACATTTGCCAAGGGGTTAAAATTTAACATCCTAAATATAAAACAATCATATTTAATGTAATACTGATGGAGTTTCAATTAAAGGCCATGACCACTGACATAAAGCAGGCCTCCTTGGTATGTAGGAGACAGTCATCTCTAGTCTCAAGACACTAAGATAAGATCTGGCAGGAGCCTGGTGGGGAAACATCCTGACCTTCTAAGAGAGTATGTGGTATATGTCAGATAAAGATTAACAAGGTCTGCTACATGCAGGAATGTAAAGAGAACTGAGCCATTAACCCTTAAAAGTTGCTGATTTTAGTAATGTGTAAACTGTCACTTATTTATTACCCTTGCACATATGCACAGGTATTTTCTTTGTTCTAAAGCTTTTATGCAGTGGGTCTCTTCTCCCTCTGGGAATGGAGGGTCCCCTGACCCCGGTTATTTCTCATCTCTTCTCTTTGTCTCATTTTTTCTCATCCACAGCACCGTTTTCATGGACCCAGTTCCTGAACATCAACATAATACGAAGTTGAATTCAATAGCATACACATATACTGTTCCTATAACTCTCCTATAAAATAATACCTTTACACATTGTATGTGCAAAACAGTAGACTTATTATTTTTATGCATTTGCATTTTAGCACCAATAGGCTGTAAGTAATGTTGTCACATACCAAAACAAAACAAAGCAAATCAAAAAAAGTAATACTGGAATTATAAATACCCAAATGTTTACTGTTACTGGAGGGTCTTAGTTCCTTATCCCACTTTTAACTACTGTATTCTTTTCTATACATTCAGTCTGAAGAATTCCCTTTGGCATTACCTTTAGGGAAGGTCTAGTGGTGATGAACTCCCTTAGCTTTTGTTTATCTGGGAATATCTTAATCTCTCCCTTATTTTTGAAAGAAAGTTTTTCTGGATATAAAATTCTTGGTTGACAATTGTTTTCTTTCAGCACTTTAAGTATTTTAACCTACTGCCTCCTTGTCTTCGTGATTTCTGAGGATCAATCTGCACTTAATATAAGTGGGACTCCCTTTTACATAACACACTGCTTTTCTCTTGCAGCTCTCAGAACTGTCTCCTTGTCTTTTCATTCAACAGCTTGATCAGTATGTGGGGGGCATATTTTACTTTACATTTTTCCTCTTTTGTGTTCACTGGGCTTCTTGGATATGCATATTCATGTATTTTGCTAAATTTGGGAAGTTTTCTGTAATTATTCTTTGACTATTTCTTCTGCCCCTTTCTTTCTTTCTGCTCCTTCTGGAACACTCATTACTATACATTTATGCTTGATAGTGCCCTGGAGGTCTCAGGCTATTTTGTTTTTTTGCACTTCTTTTTCTTTCTGTAGCTCAGTCTGACTCATTTAAAATGTCTCATCATGAGTTCACTGATTCATTTTTGCCAGCTCCAATATGCTCTTGCAACCCTCCTGGGAATTTTTTATTTCAGTTATTGTGAGCTTCAACTACAATAGCTCCATTTGGTTCTTTTATAAAAATTTCTGTATCTTTTTTGAGATTTTCATGTTATTCATACTTGTTTTCCTGATATCCTGCAATTCTTACTTGGTACTTTTCTTTATTTCATTAAGCATACTGAAGATAATTTTTTTTTAAAAAAATAAAGTTTTGTGCAGTTTGTCTACAGTCTGATCTTCTGCATTGATGTTTTAGGATTTTTATCTTTTTCCTTTGGGTGGGCAATCATTTCCTGTTTGTGTGTCTTGTTATCTTTTTTGCCTACTGTACATTTTAATATTTTGAAATAACTCTGGTGTTTATTCCCTGAGATGTCTGTTTCTTATTTTTCTTTATCCAGATAGTGATGTGACAGATTTTCTTGAGAGTCAGGAACTAACAAAACTAAACATATCTAAGGGAAAAAAACACTTTTGATTATTTTTTAAAATTAACTTTGTATTGGCTGGCCTTCTCTTTCAGAACAGGGCAGCCCAATATAAATGCAAAGTGCAGGATCCACCCAGTCTTTTTTGGACCTATGTCTTGCCCTGGGTTTGTGCTTGCTAATGGCCTTAGTGGTTCACTATTTAAAAGAATTTGAATGTCTCCTCTCCTTCCCAGATAACAGAACTTCTCCCTCTCCATGGTGTTCCATTGCAGGACATTAAGCAAGTCAGCCTTTGTGCCAGGATGCCCACCTCATTTGTTATATATATGTCTATAGTATATTTTAGGAGATACCAGGTGTTGAACCCAGGACCTCATACATGGGAAGGAGGCACTCAACCACTGAGCTACTTCTACTCCCCAATGAGAGTTGCTTTTTTTTCATTTGTTTGTTTGTTTTGGCAAACTAGCCTATTATCTACAAAAGGCTCAATAACCTAGTCATGTATTTCAACATTTCCTGTACTATACTGTAATAAATGATGTAACCTGTAATTTCAGCACTGGCTTCAGAAGGAGGATTCCAATTCATAATTATGATTCTGTTTTCCATTTTAATCACAATTGTTACATCCTTGGGTGAAGTATGAATTAATCCAAAGGTGGTCACATGGGCTATCATACTCCATGTGCTTGATCTTTGATTTTTGATTACCATCACAGGGAATTCATAGAGTGTATTTTATTAGATATATTGTGAGTTTACAAAACAATCATGCATAACATACAGGATTCTCATACATCACCCCAACCATCAACACCTTACATTTTTGTGACACATTTGTTACAAATGATGAAAGAACATCATAATATTATTGTTATCTATTGTGCATAGCTTATATTTGGTGTATTTTTCCACAAACCATCCGATTATTAATAGTATGTTTTTGCATTGTATATTTGTTATAGTTCTTGATAGAATATTCTCATATTTTTACTGTTAACCACAGCCCATCACCCACTACTATTAACAACAGTTCATCACCCAACATGGGAGTCACTGTGTTATATGGTCTCCTGCCTTGCACAATCCAACCAAAATATACACTCAGTGGATTGCAGTTTCATCACAGAGTAGTGTTTTCTCTACCTCATTTCATTTTAGTAGGTTTTCATTACTCAAAGGGACAACCCCATAACCCATATACCCCCTTTGTTGACCTGTCACATTTATTGGGTACCTTCTTTGACATTGTTGCAAAAATTACAATATTACTGTTAAGTATAGCCTAAAAATTTCATTAGTTGTATTTTTGCATGTATCATTGTATTCTTAATACCTTGTAATAGAGGAACATTCTTGTATCTGTACTATTATCTACAGTTCTCATCATACTGAAATAACTATGTTATACACTCCCTAGATTATCCTCTAGCTTTCTTTCAAATGACATTAACCTCCCTACAGTACACCTTTCAGCCATAATCACATTTATACATCAGCAGTGTTATACTCATTATGAAGTTTTACAATAATCTCTATCCATTTCCACACAATGAAAAATCAACCTTATTAAACATTCTACATATATTCAGTACCAGCTTGCCTTCTTAATCCATATTATATCCTTAGTAACATATAATCTACAGTTTAATTACATGGTTTACTCCTCATATGAATTCATATTAGTGAGACTATACAAGATTTGTCCTTTTGTGCCTGACTTATTTCACTCAATATAATGTCCTCAAGGTTCTTCCTTGTTTTCATATGCATTCCAACTTCATGTCTTCTTATAGTTGAATAGTATTCCATTGTATTAATATAAGAACTTTTGTTTAATCATTCTTTGGTTGATAGACACATGGGTTTGTTCTATCTTTTAGCAATTGTGAAAAATGCCAATATGGACATTGGAGTGCAAATGTCTGTTTCTATCCTTGCCTTCAGTTCATCTGAATGTATTCTTATATGCTTGCCACATTATACAGCAGTAATATTTTTAACTTCTTGAGGAACCTCCAAACCATCTTCCACTGAGGCTGCATCATTTTCCATTCTCATCAACAGTGAAGGATGGTTCCTATTTCTCCACATCTTCTCCGGCATTTGTAGTAGTCTCTTTATTTTTCAAGAATGGTCATTCTGTAATTCATAAAATGATATCTCATTATTTTTTTGATCTGCAATTCCTTAATAGCTAGTGATGTTGAGCAACCTATCATGTGCTTTTTTGCCATTTGTATTTCCTTTTTGGAAAACTGTGTATTCAAGTCTTTTGCCCATTTTTAGATTGGTCTTTATATCATTGAGCCATATGACTACTTTATATAACAAGGAAATTAAACCCCTATTGAATATATGGTATAGCAGTTTGACATTATTTATGAATGCCAAAGATAGATATTGGATTATGTTTGTGAACTGGTCTGTTCCTCTGGGCATATTAGATTGGATTGGATTCAGAGGTTTCACTCTTACTTGATTAAATAATGATTAAGGCTTTGATTGGTTCATGTCAGTAGGATGTTGACATGGCAGAGGAGAAGTTAGAGTTTAATGCTGGAGCCCTGGGAAGTAAATACAAAGAGAAGCAGATACATGAGGAAAGAGAGAAGTCTCCATTAGACATGGCAGAGGCCCTGGAAAGAGAGATGAGCCATTCACCTGATAATTTACAGCTGACTTGTGGAGAGACCAGAACAGCTGAACCCAGGGCAGAATGAGCCCTGGGAGAGAGGTGAGTCTTATCCCAGCCTACAGCTGATATTGGAAGAAGCTGGGATCATGAAGACTTAAGAGGAAGAGATGGGGAGACTGAACCCTTGCAGATGTTGTCAGCCATCTTGCTCCAACACGTGGTAACAGACTTGGTAACGGAAGTAACCTATGATTTATAGTCTTGTAACTGGGAGCTTCTACTCCAATACCCTTTATAAAAGCCAACGGATTTCTGTTAATTTGCATCAGCACCCCTTTGGCTGACTAATACATATGGTTTGCAAACATTTTCTCCCATTGAGTAGGCTGTCTTTTCACCTTAACAAAGTCATTTGAAGCCAAAAATGCTTAATTTTGAGAAAAAATTTTCATTCATTGCTCTTGATTTGGGTGTAAGTTTTAAGAAACCACTACCTTCCACAGCATCTTGAAAATGTTTTCTTACATTTTCTTCTAGAAGTTTCATTGGTCTACCTTTTATACTTAGGTCCTTGATCTATTTTGAGTTAATTTTTGTATAAATATGAGACTGGGGTCTTCTGTCTTTCTTTTAGATATGGATATACAGTTGTCCAAAAATCATTTTTTGAATAATTGTTGTGATCCAGCTGGGTGGGTTTGATAGCCTTGTCTAATATCACTTTACTGTAGACATGAGGGTCTATTTCTGAAATCTCAATTCAATTCCATTGGTCAATATGTCTATCTTTATGCTGGTACCAAGATGTTTTAACTAATGTAGCTAAGTAATGGAGAGATAAGAATGCTTATTCACTGTTGGTGGGAATGCAGAATGGTACAGCCACTGTGGAGGATTGCTTGGAAGTTCCTAAAGAAATTGATTATAAATTTGCCATATGACTGCAATACAACTACTGGGTATATACCCAGAAGAACTGACAGGAGTGAAACAAACAGACATCTGTACACCAACATTCATAGTCATGCTATTCATGACTGCCAAAAGTTGGAAACAACCCAGATGTCCTTCAAGCATATGAATGGATAAACAAACTGTGGTGCATTCACATGATGGAATATTAGGTAGCTTTAAGAAGAAAATAAATCATATGACAACATAGATAAACCTGGAGAACATTATGTTGAATGAAGCAAGCCAGATACAAGAGGACAAATACTGTAAGACTTTCTTACTATGAACTAAATATATTTTGCACCACATTGTGTGAATCCACTATGTAAAATGTAAATATAAACCAATTTATAAAGATGAAGTTTGATTAATGATTATGTAGGACTGGGAAGACATGCTAAGGGGTGTGGAGTTTTTCCTTTTGGAATAATTAAGTAATTCTAAATTTTTTGTGATGATGAAAGCACAATATTATGATTATATCAAAAGCCATCGATTAGGCACTTTAAATAGATCACCTGATATGTGAATATATTTCAATAAAACTGCTTAATAAATAAATAATTGTGCAAAGATACCCAGAAAGAGCAGCTATATACAGCAGGGGAAACAGAGAGAGATTGAGGGCTGAAGAATTTTCTTGTTTTATTATTATTATTGAAATAATGAAAATGCTCTAATAATGATTGAAGTGATGAATACACAACCCTGTGATTATACCAAATACCACTGATTGTACACTTTGGATGTATTGTATGCTTTATTAATATATATCAATAAAATTGATTTGTTAAAAAGATACGAGTCAAGACATGCCTTCCTTAACACAATCTTTACCCTCTAATTAGAAAAATCATGATGCAATTAAGGAAAACAGATTGTGACCTTTAATTCCTTCTAAAAGTCTCAATATCAACCTTCATATCTTTGCCTAGAGGTTTCACTGTTTTTTGGATTTTGTGCTAGACAAGTATTCTAGAGAATCTATAGGAAGAAGGAAACTGTTATTCATAATTTCTAAGAGGAATTATAATCTACCAACATTCTCTCAGGATGAGGGCATCAGTGCAGGCAATATAAGTTGAAATACTTTTGCTGAAAAATATATATTCAAAGAAAAACATTTTCATTGTTTGAAGTGTGCATATTTTACTACTGAGCAAATGAAAGATCATCCCATGTCTGTTCATTTCAAATTTTTCTTATGTTCTAAGAACTGTAAAACCATATATGCTTCAAAATGCTAGAGATTCCCAGAATGGATAATCTAGTTTCATTATTGATTTATCTATAAATGGGATGTGCATTAATTTTTAATTAGATCCAATCCAGTATCATGTACTGCATTTACTTGTCATTGTCTCTTTAATTTCTCTCTCTTTTTAAATTAATTTTGAGAACATATATATGACATAAACTTTCTTAGCTCAACCACTCCCCAGCATACAATTCAGTGGGATTAATCATGCAAAATATTGTGCTACCCTAACCAGCATCCTTTACCAGAACTTCCAAATCCTCTAAAATATTAATTCTACTACCAGCATTAACTATTTTTTTCCATGTGGTTGCTTTATCATCTTTTTGGTGCTTCACTTTGCTGCATGGGAGCCTGTACCTCTCTGTGCCACAAAGAGGCCTGTACCTCTCTGTGCTGGTCTGGGACATCCTTTTTTTTTCACCAGGATGTCCCAGGGTTTGAACCTGTGTCCACCATATGGTAAGTGGGAGTTCAATTGCTTGAACTACAGCCATTTTCCTGAATATTTTTTTTAATTAAAAGTTTGAAAGTCTTCAGGTATATCTTGACTTATGGAACAAACATTATTTCAAAAGCAAAATCAAGCTATGTATTTTAATTTAAGGGACAGGCATTTAATTACAAAAAAATGTTTTTCTTTTTCTCTTTAAATTTACTGTTCTGAAATTTTAAAAGTTGTATTCTGTATTATTTTATTAGCATGCACTTTAGGTAATCAAAGGCTCCATTTTCATGGTTTTCTTATATACTCCTATAAGATTTCAGCCTAATCACACAATATTCTTGAGGTGATTGATGATATGTTTTTGTCAGAAATGCTTTGCTGCAAGTTGACACTGAGCTAAGCCTGTCCAAGGGCGTGAAGTTATACTAGCAAATAAAACAGTCTGGAACTGTGGCATTTAAAAGCTACATTAGAAGAGGTCATTTAAAAGAAAATATGCAAGGAGGCTTTGAATACATAATGTAGAACTATTTCATTTTTGGAGATGGAAAACTCTTAAAAATGCAGATATTTTATACCAAGAAATGCTCTAAGGTTTTTTTTACTCAAGGCATTGGGTGACAGGTAAGATCACTTATTAGTGTTTGAATTATTAAAGACAAGCAAGCTTTTAAAAGTCCATTACATGACTGATGAGGAAACTCTGAAATATCCAGTTGGATAATTTTATATTTAGGCCTTGAGATCCAGCAAAAGATTTAGACTGGGAAGTTTATGTGTTATAAACATGTAGAAGATATTTGAGATCAAAGGGATGGAAGATATTCCCTAGGTAGAGAGGAAGAAGATAAGGAAGGCTGAGACTATGTCTTGCAGAGTTCCAAAAATTAATGTTTCAAAAAGAGCTTGCAAATACATAGAAAGTAGAGTCAGAGAAATCCAAGTGAATATGGTGAACTAGGAGACCAGAGCAGAGATAAATTCTAGAAGAAAGGATCCAGGGAGTTTGTTGAGGAATCTTCTATGATGAAGAGGCATTCAGTGTATTCACTGAGTTGGGGATAACCAGAATTTCAAGGTTAGTGGATTTAGGTGAAGATAGTTTAAAATGTATCATAGTGCATTGAAAGGAAAATGGGAAAGAGTTAAAAACTAAGTTCCTACCATAAAGTATATATGAATTTATTGCCTTTCAGTAAGAACTGAAATTTATGTTTGAGTAAAACTTAAGTGTTTCACTTTTAATTCCTTATTATTAATGGATATTTTTTTCATCTGAATATATTTGAAAATGTGAGTAGAAAGAATATTTTGAGAAACATAAACCTAGGCTAATACATATGACAATCATTTTATTTTTATTAAAAATTCATTTTGACTACCAGATTTTTAGCATTTCAAGAGGCAGCTGATTATATTGGTATGTAGGAATTGCTCATATATACCCCATTTCCTTCCAGCTTTGCCAACATATCAAACCAGCCTATCTGACATTCTCTCCCCTAAAGACATTTACTTTGTCTTTAAATGTCTTATTGTCTAATGGTTATTTTTCAGCTTCTTAGATCATCCATTACCTTTCATTGAAGAAAACCACATCAACCAGCCCAGTATTGTCTTTTAAGCCAACATTGCACTAAATAGTGTTGGCAAAGTGTCCCTGCCACTGTCAGTGGGAAGAGGCAGACAACTCTAAAGGTATAAAGGAAACTCCCGTACTTCTACATGGTTGGAAAGTAACACTGCAACTTGAACAACATCTGGTCATCCCTGTAAAGATTGTATTGTACTTGAAGCAAAGCAGTTACTCCCAAATGGCCATGGATGGAATTGGTTGTCAAAGAAATTTCTGGCCTTTCCCTTTCCCCTAACTCCATCAGAGAAGAATCTTTAACTATAGCTAGATTCCACATGAGGTTTTTTGAGGAAGGTGACTAGGAAAAAAATTTGTCTTTATTTAAGTAGACAAGAAATATTAATCCAGTTTTGTTTGAGAGTTGCTTGTCCATATGATTTTTTAAAAGATCAGATTTAGTTTCACAAGAACTTTTTTTTCCCTGAAATTACTTTTAGGGTAATATTTAAATGAGAGATGTTTTGTAACCCTGTAAAATACATAGGGAATATAACATTCCAGTGCACACAAAGATGGTATATTCTTTAATCAGAGTATACAAAATGAAAAAATATCCATACATTTTTTCTGTGCTGAATACTATTTATACATATTAATATAGAAGTTTTCCATATTGCATGAAATGCTCTATGAAAGTAGATCTTAAATGATTCTGCACACTGAATTCACCTGGGAGCTTTTAAAATCCCTAATGCCTGGGCCCCATTAAGAGATATGGATTTAATTGTTCCTGTAATTGGCATGGGTACTGAGAGTTTGAAAAATCCTCAGATGTTTTCAGTAGGCATCAGAATTTTGACAACTACTCCTCTAAGGAGCTGAGATCCAAAACAGGGCCTCAGATTCACATTGCATAGTAAGTGGGTCTGCAGCATGGGCATGTCAGAGAGATTGGTAGAAAATCAGAATCGACCCCACCAGCAGACCTACAGAATCAGGATCAGCATTTTATCAAGATCCCAGAAGATTCATATCCCAGGGGATACATTGCAAAATGAGCAACACTGGTTCAGAATTAATTCCAATGTCTCATTTCACTATGCTTAAGAACTGTGCATAACAAGGAAGATTCTGCTACAGCCTCATTCTGTTCATATCAAAACAAAGACATTGTCAAGAAGGTTATCTCAGGAACTTCTTTGTCCACACTGTAATAATTCAGGTACCTGGATCTTGGTACTAAGTCCTCCATTTTCCAAACATTCACAACAAAGTATTCTTCATTAAAACACTGAATAACACAGCCACATTTAGAATGACAAATAGGAGTCTGTCCTGTCTCTATACATTTTCAGCCACATTTCCCAGTCATAACAGTTTTGAAATACTTTAATTCTTGTGTATATCCCCAAGTTTACATTATATACCTTCATTTTTAATTTTGAATTAATATTCAATAGGTTGACTTCTTTGTGCCACCTAATAATGTATTTGCCAAACCCAATACTCCCAAAATAATTATTCCATAACTTAGTTAAATTAATCCATTTTTACATCATCATGCAAATATTATTTATTGCTAAGTCTGGCTTTTTAAATTCTTTTTGTTTATATCATTTTTATTCTTGCATTATTATAGCATTAGCTCCATTTTTTATCACATATTTGTAATAAAAATTTTTCCAAAACAATCTTAAAGCTACTGTTGTCACTCTACTACACATAGTCAAATTTATCTTACAATCTACTGTGTCCAGATTTTTTACTTGAGGTGTCTGCTGTGAAATTAAGGACACCCAAACCTTGTCCTTCACATGCCCTATAGCAACAAAGAACAGAAAGGTTAATTTTCATCTACTTTTTGCCTGTTATCTTTCCCAGTTTTCAACATCCTACCAAGAATGGGGTAGAGGTATCATTTATTGTTTTCCTCAAATCTGGAAAAGGAGCAATACATTTAGAAATTTATATAGCTCTACAAACATAAATAATATGATTCAATATATTGTTAATATGTCCTTTATATAATTAATACAATGAAATTCCACTCAAACTTCACACTGAATTTCCTGACAAAGTTGATGAACTGATTCTAACCTTTATTTAAAAAACAATGACCCAAGAATAGTGCCATTGAACTCTGCTCTGGTCACCGGCTGGGCACTTCTTGCTCTTCATGCTCAGGGCCTGACAGGCAAGAATAGAGACCCCTGTCTTGGCAGGAGTGCTTGATCTGGCCTATCAGGGGGAAGGATATATGCTGTTTTATAAGAGGGACAAGGAAGAATATGTTTGGCACCCACATGATTTACTTAGGTGTCCCTGCCTTACTGTGTTAATAAATGGACAAGAGCAGCCAAACCTGCCTGAGAAAGGCATTGTGACCAGGAGATCAGACCCAATAGAGGTGATGATCTAGTACCTGGTAAGCTTCTTAAATTAGAAGAGGGGCTAGGTGGGGTGATGGCAATGTAGAATGAACAAGATGAGAGAAATTGAGTATCAGTTGTGATGCCAAGACCGCCTGCAAAGTAGTGGCTTTATGGTGTCAATAAGCTTCCTTTTGCAAAATTCCTACAGGAAGAGGGGACATCTGGAATCCAAGGAGAATGCTCCCTGAACATATAAAGAGAGATCCAGGTGGCACAAGGGATGGACTAGATCACCCTTAAGAGAAGAACTCCTTGTGATATTGTCATCAAGACTGATGTTTATGAATAAGAAGAAATGTCCAGCCTGAAAAGAGTGAGAATGGGGTGGGATGAAGTGAAATATGATGAATGGACTCTGCATTCAGCTTCCATTGAGAGGAAATGAGAGACCATCAGCTGGGAATAAAAGTTCAAAAGTGTTTTGTGGTTTTTTTTTCAAATTTCAGTATGGCAGATTTTAGAATGTGTTTGAAATCTAAGAGAATATATCATATTGAGAAGGAGTAGTTTAAAATTAAGTATATAACATAAATAAAGATATAAAACTAATGATACTGCAGGAAGGAGTGGTATTCAAACACAAATTTAGAGATAAAGAAGACAGCTGGATAAAAGATAATGCCTCATCTGTTATGTGTAAAGATGCCAATAGAGGAATACTTACAAATTTAATGGCCAAAAATACTTACATCCAAAATTACTTATTTCATTTCTTGAATAGGTTTCAAATGAACTACTGAATGTGTGTGGAAACCAGGTCTGTGGAGATTCAAAGGTCATGGCAAAGGTTTAAAATAATATTTATTAAGCATGGGAAATGGAAATGACCACCAAGATCTAATAAGATTGACTGGAATTCTTGAGAAATGACCCAAATAACTTAGTTTCATAGCCCCAGATTCATGGGAGTACTTAATATGTACCTTGGTAAAAGTGTTTCCTCTTGTGAATCAGGAATTTTAACTTGGAAGGGCCTATCTCTGCATTCAAAATAGTTTCTTTAGGCTTAACAGGACAGCTACAGCTTGGAAACCTTCAACAATAGGTAGGAGACCTCAACAATAGGTAGCTGTTGCAGGGAGTGGCAGACACCTAACTCTTAGATACACAAGAAATAGTTATGTTTCTACATATAAAGGGATTTTAAACTGAGGATGCCTCAAGGCCAGAATTGAATATAAATGGCCTTGTGGCTTAATGCTCCTGATGCTTGTAAAGCCCCAAGATAAATTCAAGGACCATTAAATATGATGTATTTATCCCAAGGAATACTACATTTCTTGTCTTAATTTCTTCGTTGATAAAATGTTAATGGTATTTTAAACCAACTTTTACTCTGAATGATAAAATAAATTGTTACACATAAAATGCTTTGAAATAAGCTTAAAAAGTTTTATTAATGTTTATTTATAATAATAATAATATATTATTATTTAGTTGTCAGGCCCAGAGGTTCTTTCTGAACCAAGGGAGTGACAATCATGACCTCTCTATGAGAAGAATGATGCTTGAGTCTAAGACATTATATTAAATTAGAGAAAATTGTATTCACATTGAACAGAATTATGTGAAAGTGTTGAATTTCCTGATTAAAATATATCAATCACAAATGATAGACCAGTCCTTAAAGAGGGAGGGGGAACTATTCACAATTTTTCCAATTTTCTAAATAGAATTAAATGATCCCAAATCAATGACTTATTCTTGGAAGGAATAATTCTAACAGAATCAAACATCTCACAGGATTAATTGAAAAAAATGGCAATATTACATTGATAAATTTCTATGATATCAGAAAATCTGAATTGGCTATTAAAATAGCTAAAAAGGATATTCTCAATAATAATATCCTAATTTAAACTAAGAAATCCAGCAAATATTCTTCATTAATTTAGAATCAAAGCATGGAAACAAGTTATATAAAATGAAAAACAGAAATCTTTAAAATCACATAAAACACTCCCAAAAAGCATGAGATAAAAATATATACTATGTATTCTTGTCTACTGATGAAAATTCACAGTCATTGCTATGGCTTAAATTATGTTTTAAAGTCTTTTTAATCTGAAAACAAAGAGTCTAAATCTTTACAACTTTAAACAGTTGTAGTAAAACTTTTCTTTTTTTACCATAGTCAGCCATCCCAATTCAGGTGTTTATTTTCTGCTTCTCCCTATTAATTGTCTTTGATGTCATGCCTCAAATGATGTTTACATTGTATTTCTTTTAACTTCTTAAAGTACTTATGTTGTTTAATTTAGTATTTTCCACAATATAAGACAAAGAATTATCCTATAAATATTGGTTTAGATTTTTTTTCTTTCAGAATGTGGTGCTTTCAGATGTAAATTTATTGGACAATTGTGGAATACATTCTATCTTCAACATTACTAAATTTCTTTGGATATATTGGATGTTGAACCTCAAGAAAGGTTGTGTTTAGATATGATCCAATATGAGAGGTCAGGCTTATGATTTATAGTTTGAGTTCATACTTTATTCATATTAAAACTCATTTGTTTTATATGATGATTGGTCTTTGGTTTTCTATCTTTGAATTGTTAGAATATAAGATGCAAGGAGGTAAGAATATTTGTTTTTTTTCAATTCTCCACTTATGGCTGTAATACCTAGACTAATGCTAATCCATTACTGGTGCTGGAATTTGAGAGGGCCCAAAAAATAACCTCTCCTTAACCCACTGCATTGCTGAATAAAAGAAAAACAAGTAACTGGTTAATGGATTTCAGATATCAGATTTTTTAAAAATGTTTATACAGTCTTTTTATGTACCTATGTAGTACATTTATCTATCTACCTATGTTTCTATGTATCTATGTATCTATGTATCTATCTATCTATCTATCTATCTATCTATCTATCTATCTATCTATCTATCTACTGACATACAGGAACTGGGTCCATGAAAATGGTGCCGTGGATGAGAAAAAATGAGACAAAGAGAAGAGATAAGAAATAACCAGGGCCAGGGGACCCTCCATTCCCAAAGAGAGGAGAGAGCCACTGCATAGAAAACCATGGCTTTTATTTTAACTTTAGAACAAAGAAAATACATGTGCACATGTGCAAAGGCAATAGATATGTGACAGTTTACACTTTACTATAGTCAGCAAGTTTTAAGGGTTAATGGCTCAGTTCTCTTTACATTCCTGCATGTAGCAGACCTTGTAAATCTTTATCTAACATATACATGTTACTTTCTTTGAAGCTCAGGATGTCTCCCCACCAGTCTCCTCTCAGATCTTACCTCAGTGTCTTTAAACTAAAGGTGCCTGTCTCTTACATTCCAAGGCAACCTGCTTTCTGTCAGTTGTCATGGCCTTTATTTGAAATCCATCATATCCCCCTTTTTTATTTTTTTATTTTTTCAGTGAAGATCATAGTAACCATTATATAAGCTGATACAAGGTGAACTCCTGTCACACTTGTCTTCTTCCATGGGCTCTAGTGACCGTGCCTGTCTTAGGTTGTCCTCCTCTGAGAATCTTACCCATCATTGGCCACCAGTCAAGCCTTTGAGCTCTTACATGGAATGCAATTTCATTTATATTTATACTTCTTCAGGTTCCTTAAGTGAATATTTTTGTGCAGATAATTAGTATTAAAATCAATGGGTTATTAGTATACTACTTCCTACGAAATGATGTAAAATTAATTTTTCATGGCTAAGTTTCTTAATATAAATGAATTTAGCTAATCTAATTTTTCATTTTTTCTATGAATATATGTCATCACTCTACCCTTGAAAATACAAACAATTAAAATGCATA